>PDUO01000045.1:81211-156432 GCA_003008705.1 Pezicula radicicola | reverse complement strand
GGGTATTGAAATACCAGTAATATGGGCATTGAAATACTAGTAATATGGGTATTGAAATACCAATAATATGGGCATTGAAATACTAGTAATATGGGCCTATGGCCCGAATCAAGCCCATGACCCCGCTAAAAAATAATTACCTAAAAAACCTAGCGACACCCAACTACGAAATGCTAGCCAATTCCTCCTTGGAACACGGCTTACTTCCCCTTCTGTTCCTGTACCACAGTCCCCGGTCCACAGAGGTCAGCCTTTGTTTACTGTCGGGTAACATCCAACTGGCCTTGGGTCCTTGGGTTCAGGCAGGATGTCTCGATCCGCAAGATCATAAAGGCTTCGATGCATCCTAGCATGGCAACAAAACTATCTTACGCCATTCCTCCGGCCAACGACTGTATTTGGGTCCTTCCTGCGACATGTTGGCGGGACTTGCTGCGAAGATGGACCTGGATAGGGGCGACGAATGTCACGATATATCATTTCTATAGACGTGGAACAGTTCCTGGCCCAGTGCATGCATCCTCACGGTTCTGTATCGTAGAATAATACTCCAAGCACCTGTATTTCATGGCCATATTAATTCTTATTCGAACCATCTTTCTCGTCGTTCAATCGCCCTTAATCCCTTACATGATCGGTCAAATCAAATCCTATATTCTATCGCTACGCAATACTAATGGTAACAATTTCAAGGAGGGACTTTGCAACGACCTTCCCTTCGTAGTGCTACGAATCAAAGTTTATCCTAAAGTTAGTACCCCTCAACCCGTTTCACAGTAAAATATAAATCAGCTGTCGACAAGCCTTATCTTAGATAAAACTATACAGTTGTGGAAGTCTCAGCTGAAAACCCTAGAGAGAAATATTAAGTCTAAGGTAATCAAGGATCTCCGTGAAGGGTTTGAACGCGCTAAATATATATATATATATATTTATAGGAACTCTCTGGAATTGATGTACTTCAAATAGAGGTAAGTATACTATCAGAAGTTCATCAACAGAGGAGCTAATGAATTTATTCTAGACGATTAGTAATAACACTATTGGGTTTACTCGTAGGCATTACTATTTACTACTTTACTATTGCAACTTTATTTAATTTAACTATTATAACAAACAAACCCGAGGCACCATCGATAAATAGGGATATACCCAGAACTCCATCCACTTTTAAGCAAAGGGCGAGTAATATTTCACTTCCAGAAATCAATACTAACAATAGTAGGTCTGAAGATGAAGAAGAGTAGAAGACACCGCCAGCCTAGGTAAATTCTCCTGAACTAAATAAACAACTTTATACACAGGATGGGCGAGATAGTCTTCGTAGGAAAGCATTTAGTAGTCTATATTCCAAATTTCATTTACTAATGAAGGAGATGTTCCTAGGTACTAAGACAGAGTACTAGGCTAGAACGAACTCAGAGGGGAAATCCAGTAACATCTATTCACCTTCCCCGGATTCTTATACGCGGCTCCCTTGCTAAACCGCTGTAAAATCAAGTCTATTGGCAAGTATAGTAAGCCGTGTAAGATCTGACAACATCGTACAGACGGCGAAATTGGCCAACAAGTCTTTGGCGGCACCTCTAACACGAGGTCTTCGTCCTCGTGTTTGCAAAGACACTTCATCGTCCGAGACATTAACTGACGCTGGGCTTGACACCGTAGTAGAACTGAGTCTAGTCCTCTGGAATGGTGAAATAGTACCGTAATTGAAGGTGAGGGCTTTGGACTTGACTGGTACAGCTTAGATGCAAATGGTGTTAACTGGTCTGAGTTCTCTTAAGATAGTTTGGTCAGGTCTAGGAGAGCAGTGAAAGCGCATCTTGAAGAGAAATCCGCGGAGGAAGCTCTGTAGTAGCAAGTTGTGAAAGCCGCGTCAAAATTCGTTGTACTGTCTTATCACTTGTAGCGTTAGCTACCACTGAAACTATTTTCCCCAGCGCCCAAATGTCGTTTTGTATACGAGAGTTCAGATCTTCAGACAGTGGTTCTGACAATGTTCTCATCTCGGGTGAAAACCAATCTCGACTGGTACCTCCAGCACCGCTGACATCGATGAGAATGGCTTTTATAGCTATGCTGCTGAGTACGATGTTTGTAGGTTTCAAATCCATATAGGTTATACCGAGTTTATAAAGCCGGCTAAGTGCACTAGTGATCTGAATAGCCTATTGGTGCCAGGGCAAGTCCTCCTTGGGCGACTGCAAAAAGCTTTACAGCGTGCCGTTCGAGTGATATTCAAGTAGAATCCTATGTAAGATAGTCTAACCATCACTGCCGTTGATGCCCATAGTTTGGTACGGATTTCTGGATACAACAGCAGCAACGAGCTGTACAACACCATCAACGCCACGCAACAATATCAAGTTGCGCAGCTCTTGTTCCAGCGTCTCGCTATCTCTCGGCTCATACAGTGGCCGATCCACTTCCTTGTATACATATGTAGTCTCATCTCCAATGATATATGCCTTGTATACGCCCATACCAAGCTCCTCTGTCTTGGTGATTTCCGATACCTCTTTCGTAGGAACAGAACCGACGCTAGTATCGTATATTGGAAACCGTACACGGAACGGGTCTTCTCGTACGAGTACACAAAGATGATCGATAATAGGGGAGTACTCAGTTTCAATATCTGGTCTTTTCTTGATGTGTAGTATCTGCTATTGTGGAATGTCTGTCGTCGGATTCTCCTGGTACTCAATAATGAGCTCGGTGACTATATCATCTAAGAGCTTTATAAGGTCTAAATCGATATAGAGGCAGAGGTTCATGAGGTGTTGTCTTCGGGCTGATTTGGCAACAAAGCTGCTTGTCTGAGCTGATTGAAGTATACCTCTGAATGTGACCTTAATATACTATGTAAGGTACAAAGAATAATATACAAGTCTGAGGGAGCGGGACCTCGGCTCTATGTCTTTCTCCTATACCTCTTCTTCGTAAGATCTGGGAACAAAGTCGATATACTGTCCGTGAAATCGAGGCAATCCGGATACCATGCGCTAGATGAGACTCAGAGCTGTGCGGGTACAAGCAGCATCATCGCTGAGTATGCCCGCGAGCAGCTTCGATGGAAGAGTAAGATCGTGCTCGTCATCTTGTTGTTGTGTGGATAAGTTCAGCCTTTTTGGGCTGACATCCAATTTAAGCTGACAGCCAAGTCATTACCGCTTTTCAAGAAAGACATCTTCGAGTCTATACCTTCCTCTGCCAAATCACCATCGCCATCGTAACCTTCTACTGCGCGATTGCAATCTCATATTATGACCCCACCTCCGCATCAATACCCAGAGCAGTTGCCCTGCGAACCCCGTTCAGCGATGCAAATTTGACAACACCACATATCTGCAAGACTGGCGTACGTGAAGGCTTTGAAGATCTTGATGCTGTGTTGATTGTAAGCTCTTCCCCTACTTCTTCTCTGTCCCACTTCACATTACCCTACAGATCAGAAGAGCATACTAATAGTCGCGAATACAGGCAATAACACCCTACAGCGTGCTCTGTCCCAGCACAGCCTTATTCGTCCTCTCCTTCATCTCCTTCTTGTTCGGCATATTCACGTTTAACTCCCTGCACACGGAAGACATCGACCTTGTTGACGGCTACTCGTACTTCATCATCGCAGGTCTGGTGTCCCTCGACTGGTCCCTCGACTGGCAGAATGTGTTAGTAAGCCTCCAGGTTACTATGCCGATACTAATTTGGAGTGCTACTTTACTTCTACCAATTGGGCATTGGCTCTTTAAGACGTTTCTCCCGGGGATATACTGGAGATACAGGCAAGCGATGAGGTTGCACAGAGAGGCGATGTGGAGAGCAATAGATTGTCGAGGAGGGACAGTGGGCGATGTTGAGGCCGGAGGGGAAGCTGTAGAAGGCGAGGGTGTAGAAGGAAGAATTGACGAGGAGACGCCATTGAGGACATATGAAGGGAGGACACAGATGTATAGACATACATGAGTAGGAGGTGGCAAGCTGGCGAGGGAGTGGAGAGTCAAGACGCATTGGGAGATGAGAGAAATGAAGGAGCCCAAGCCTGCTCTGAGACGCATACAAAAGAGTTACTCATTGACAGTTGGTACGAGATGATCCATTACTACTTCTACTGCGCCATGAATATTACCAAGACTAACTCTATTGCAAGTAATTAAGCGCATGCGCGATTCTGCCTCAAGACATCTAATTCGAGCCGAATAAAAGAGCAATGACTCCTTACTCCTCTTGCAACAATACAGAGTTGTCCTCCACAACCTGTACTTTAGTACATCCGTGCAACGGGTGCACTCCATGTTTCTGGGGGGATAATCCAAGCCAATTCTGACACTGGCATTGGCTCCGGCTCTGGTCGTGGCCGGTCTGCCTCTAGAGCAATGCTCTTATGCTTCCGAGCACGTTTCCCCGTACTCTTTCTGACCTCTTTCGCAGCACGCGCCACTTCTGGCTCTGGTTCTGGCTCTGGTTCTGGCTCTGGCTCTGGCTCTGGCTGTGGGTGTGGCTCACCTTCATCTAGCGCAGCCCTCTTACGCTTCCGGCCACGTTTTCCCTTGCCTTTAACAACATCTTTCGCAGCAAGGTACAGGAAGAGTAAGTAGGTAAATATTAGTTCCCATTGCCGTGCTCATATAATTCGATTTCAGAGCCCATATTAGTTCTTATTACTGGGTCAATTGCCTTGAGCTGTCACATCTGATTCACATCCTAGGAGAGTTTTACAAGAGAGGTCTCTGGCGCTTCATCGATGGCTTCATCTTACAGCGGGCAGTATCAATCGATAGTATTCCCAGTATTATAATTACCCTTTTCGACTGCAATAGTCTCTCCTCTATCACTGCTGGCATCATTATCATTATTAGGATTATTATTTATTGGCTCTCTTTACTTGTTTGTTGGGTTTTCACAGCATTGCAGGTAATGAATGTAGTAGGATGAATCCGGCAAAAAACAAAACAAAATAAAAAATATAATGCATTTGTAGTACCTATTACAATAGTTATATCACAAGTGGCTGTGAGATAATCCTCTGTATCCGCTCCTATGTATATTACAGCGATAATTCTAAATCAATAAGTCTAGCTTTAATAGCAGCTCGCCGAGAGTAACAATTGATAAGCTCTAATTCTAGCACAAGTGTTGCTCGAGGAGAGATTGGTGGATAGTGATGTTCTATAGGATCATACTAGTAGAATCATGGCTGTAGAAGTGCTCGAGGAGAGACTGGTGGATGGTGATGGCCTCTTGTATCTTGCTTGTAATATCTTGCGTGTAAAAGTATTCTTGTAGACTCTACAAATTGGATTTTTCGTGTCGTATTTCTCCATCTCTCCTTCATACTGTTTTCCTTCATCCACCTTCTTCATCATTTATATCTTCATCGTCGACTTCTTCTCTTCTCTTCCACCTCTTCAATCCTCGGGGCCCCGAGGACCCTTCTTGCGGCGTTTAGGGGCTCTCTCTTGCCTCTTCGCAAACCATTATCTCTCTGTACCATGAGACTACTTGTGCTATCACTGATCGGCGTAGTGACCCTAACAGATCCACAACATCAGTCCAGCCAGAGGTCAAAACTCTTGTCGGCCTTAACTCTTTTTTAGCTACAGGAGTGTCTGGAATACTTCAGCACCACAGCTTTAAGGCTGGAGTGCATCAGCCTCTGAATAGCTACACACCTTTTAATCACCCAAAGAAAATGTCCTTCACACTCTTGAAATTTTATGTTTTAAGCCTACCACTCACTACAGCGTTCTGTATACACGTGACTAAACTAGAAAGACGCGATAAAGAAGATACACTACGATAACGATAACAATACGTTGTCTATCGTTGTTCTAAATGTTATAGAATGAATCTATAGATATGATTAATAACCTGATGTCCCAATATGTCGCAATTAGGTATCCCCTTACTTACTCCTTCTTTAGTTGGGAAGATTCTAGGCTCTGGCGCTACAGCCTTTGTCTATGAATGCACTCTTGATATTAATGCAGACCAAGAGTCTCTTGTTGTAAAGATTGTACGTTGTGTCCCCTCACAGATCGTTTTCCTATGTATTCATGTATTTATCCATTCATTTATTTATCCATTCACTTGCTAACAAGTTCAAATGCGCATAGTGCGCCAACAAGCACCTGCTCCGGCACGAACTGCGCACATATCAACACCTCAACTCCCTCCCTCATTCACGTCAACACCAGCACCTGCCTCGATGTTATGGCCCCGTTCAACTCGCGCCAGCAGTCCTAAGTTCTATGCCCCCATATGTCCGGAAAGGACGACGACTCTCGGTCACTCCATACCACTTTGGTCTTGCCATGCAACGCATCAATGGTGTTCCCCTGCATACGCGCCTAGGCAGTCTGAATAGCCGCTCCCTCGATTTGCTGGAATCTGAGTTGAAGGTGGCCTTAGAGAGCCTTCATACCAACATGCGCGTCTGCCATGGCGATATCAAAGCCGACAACATCATCATCTCTGAGTCTTGGGGATCCTCAACAACGACAACAACAAGCGACTGGGCCTTTATTGATCTGGGCCACTCGACGATTCAGGACATAACCCCAGTCAACGTATGGAGACGAGCATGTAAGGAGGACAAAGAATGTCTGCAGACCATGTTTCAGGAGCCAAGAGCTGATTTGGCTGTGAAGAAAGGACTGGATATCATTTCTACTTGGAGTCTGCCGTACAACAACGAGGTGGAGGATAAATTCTGTCACATCTTAAATACAGCGAGCTCTTCGTCAAAAGCTATTACTCTTGTCGATCATATTCTCCAACGCATTTCATATCCTTCGCCACCACTCAGCCTTGCACTAATCCAGATTTTACAACGTTACTATCGACACCACGATATCCACCGCCTGATCGACCATAGCCTCTCGCAGAGTAAATGGAAAGATGACAAACACATCTCTTTCATGGAGTTTTACAAAGCAGGCCTTCTCCAGTCGGAGACATCCAATACTCCTGTCCGCATCCTAGCCTTTCAAAATGCGATGGTTGGATTCCAGAGACATCTTGGCCCAGCCCATTCTACAACAATTTCGTGCCGCTGTGAACTTTCGTTGCTGTATGCCCAACAGGGTAACCTAGAACAGGCAAAGGATTTGTTTCTTGATTCTGTACTTCTCTTGAGAGACGGAGATTCTCGGAATCTGTGGAATACCCGCAGCATAAAGACCTGGGCGCTACGATTGAATAAGCTAGTGTCAAATGTGGAGGCGCAAGTGAGGATTCCTTGGGAGGAAGTGATTGTAGACCCCAGAAACAACATCAAGCGATCTCACGATAGCACTGATTCTGGCACGGTAACAAAGCTTCCACGTCTACTCTTGCCCGGAGACGGCGGCTCCCTACAATCCACTCAATACACATGACCAAGATAACAATACCTACCCAAAAGGTGTTCTTCTCTCCTAGCCACAAAGCTTTGTTTGCAGCTAAGAGCAAGGCAGCATCTTAATAGGAGCACCTGGCTCATTAAACTTGTGTATTCAGCCGCTGCCTGCTTCACGGCAATGGCAGACGAGTAGCTATTGTCGTTCTTGAAGTTAAAAAGCAACAAAGCAGTAGAAGCGGCCCGCTCTTAGGTTTCATTAGCGTCTTATCACTAGAAATTTATGGAACTTGTCGGCCTTTTCTTTGTCCAGCTATTTGTCCAGCTAACTGCTTGACCTGTGGGCAGTATGCTTCTTCTTTATTGTCTTTGTTACATACGCTACTAAGTGTCGGCTTGCTAGCTGCAAGCGGCTTCAGTATACAAAGAGAGTTTTAGATAGCTAATAAAGGCATGTTCAACAACAAGATGCAAACTACGAAGATGCTAGTAGCGCTAGTAATATCTCGCAGATTCTCTTTTTTCGCCTCTAATTTCTTTAGAGCAGTTGCAACATAAGGCCCTATACAGCTCTATAAGATTGGTAGGTCTCTAATAGAGATGGCTGCAATTCAGAGATCATCCCAGGTTTTCCCTCTGCTCCATTTCATTACACCAGCTTGCTTTGCCCATCTCAGAATCCAGCCCCAAAGAACACAGTAACACTGATTCGAGCCCAAAAATCCTAGTAATTATTCTAATCTTGTTTGTAGAATCGCAAGCTACTCATTCTACGGACTGAAAACTCAATTCCGGTGCTAAAAGGTATGCCAAGTGTGTCACTATCCAAACCGCTTTGCAAATTATCCTAACCCCGAGTAGTGTGCCATGGCCAAAACGAGTCTTCGGAAATACCTCAACAAGCCCAACCCAAAAATATGGCCAGCGGTGGAGCCAGGCGCTGGTGTCTCAGTTACGACGGAAAGAAGCGGAAATCCTATAGATGATATTATCCGATGGGAGGAATTCAACATGGAAAATATCGAGAGGCTCTTCGGACATCTACTCGACTACCCGATTGAGGAGTCGGAGCTCCCGCAAGTCCCCAAGCCACCACAAGACCAGCTCTTTATTCGCAATTCGGAACGTAACTTCGACTCGGTTCTTATTTCATACAACTGCATCATTGTGAATACGGCTCTGAAGGTTGCCGCGAAGCTTACTGGTCTACGACCTATCCTCTGGCTTGTCGGAACCTATGCACCATATGAGAACATTGGACCAGACTGGGCTGGCATTGTTGAGACGAAAGACGGTGGTTTATTTACAAGCGTCGTTCCAGGGGACAGTAAATTCGCCACCAAAAAATTCGAATTCCCCAAGAATCTCTCGGGAACAGAACCTACTCGACGAGAACTGGCCTCGAGCAGTAGTGTAGGCTTGGTCCCGGTTAGTTCTCCGGCGATATATTCGCCTGACGCTTGGAGAAAGAGTTGCAGGAGTGCTATGGAACAAGTTGACGGGTATGCGAGGTGTTTTAATACTCGATATTGTTATATCGTTACTCCGATCGAGGTCATTGTTGCTAGACGGACAAGGGACCCACCGTCTTCGCAGCAGCCCTTGGCTCTTTCTCGACCTCGACGAAAGAGGACTAAGGAGGAAACTACTGTGTTCTGCTCTCCCACACCCACTCGTTCTCTCACTCCATCTGTCACGTCTTCCAGTCCTGGTAGTCCTAACCCCGGTCCTAGCAATTCGTATGACTTCAGTTCGTCGCCTCTAGCGAAGAAGGCGAAGAAGAAGAGTACTGGTTGTACTACTGAGCCTACTTCTTCGCTGCTGCCGAGCTTTACACTTAGCGGGGATGCACGCCAAGACGAGGAGGAGGACGAACTACGAGGCCAGGTGCAGCAGGAGATACCTGATTCTTCTCTCGCAGATCCAGATGATAGCGATCCTAGCTTCGAAGGTTCGGACGATGATCAAGATGCGCATATGGGTGCTGTAGAAACTAGGTCTTTTCCTTGGGCTGGTGATAGCCATGGACATGGACATGGACATGGCCATCATTTCAATCTGGTGATTTTTGTGTTGCATATGCTGGCTGCAAGGGATTGCACCATTGATGAGAGCTATACTCCGTTTAGTGATATGGAGCCTTTTATTGTTACTGTACGAGATTGAGAGGAAGAGGGGCAAAGAGATGGGGAGAGAGAAGAGACGAGAGAAAAGGGGGAGGAGTGCTTCTTAGAAAGAGGCACAACTAAAAAGACTTAGGGTTAGGGTCTTTAGCCGGCATGGCTGTCTTAGTCAAAGGATCAAGGAAGATATTCTCAATGCTGAAGTTGTAAACATTCTAGAATCCTATGCTGTTACTACTTCCAAGAGGGAATATATCGACTTCGAATGAGACTGGGCAACCTTCGACTCGTATAACTCGGAATCTACTGGTTTTGTATCTCTCGGGGTTTCGGAACTTAATTTTTTTTTCAAGAATCTTGTACACTCCGTGGTACTGCACGAGTTTGAGTGGTGTCCAAAACCGGCTAGCTGCACATCCAACCACATCTAGGTCTTGACTCCCTTCTTCCAATAATACACCCATTACCTCAATCAGGTACTCGTGAGAAACGGGAGTAGGACGCCACGTATCACTATTAGGCTGCGGAACCTAGGCGTTCCTGGTTGCCCAGTGCAGCGGAGTCCAGTAATCATAGTCCTTTTCGTGCACGAGAGTTTTGTCCAACCCAATGAGCTTTTTGACAAGAGCAATACTGCCGCTAAGAACCGCGCAGTAAAGAGCGATTCTACCCATCTTGTCCTTCACCATGGTGGAGATCTCTGCACCCTGAGAAAGCAAGTACTCGACGGCTTCCAACGCGCCGGATTGTCGATAGCAAGCGTAGAAGAGAGGAGGACGGCCTAACTGGTCTGGCAGAGACAGGAAGGACTTTCCACCATGGTCGACGAGATACTTTACAACGTCAATGTCGTACCGCAGACACGCTTCGTTCAGCACGGGGCCATGCCAGCCCGCTGTGACATCCATCTTAGCTCCCTTCTCCTTAACCAAATACTTGATCTTGTCCAACCGTTCTCAATCAGACATGCACATACAGGTTAGCGGTGTGCCGAAGACGTGGTGGGGGAGGTCGAGATTAGCACCACTATCAATGAGAACCTTTACGACCGCAAGGCTGCGGGTCGACAAGACTCGTGCAGAGGGCCCCCAGTATCGCTGGTAGATGGATGGATGTCGGCGCCCTTTGCGACCAGATACGTGATGACACTGAAGTTCTCCTCAGCCGCGGCTATGCCAAGTGCTGTTTTCCGCGCCTTGTTCAAAGCCTGGACATCAGCGCCGGCATTGACAACGCGTTTGAGAGGTGCCAAGTTGCCTTTTAATCGCATCGCGAAGACATGTAGAGCAGTGTTGCCCTTGCTATCAACCAATGTCAGATCTGGATTATACTCGAGCAATGTCGCACTCGAGTCAACGAGCTTCAGGGGAGTCCCCGCTGGGAGTGACGCAGTTGACCCTGGCGCCTGCCTCCAGCAGCAGCCGGGCCACTCTCGCGTGGCCGCCCCGGATTGCCATTGCCAGGGGTGTGAGTCCGTTGTCCTCGTAGTCCTCAGGCGCGAATTCAAGATCCGGGCCTTTCTCTAGGAGGAAGGAGACGCTCGACGTGAGCCCCCGGGTTGCCGCGATGTAGAGCGGTGTGTTGCCGAGCTCGTTTTTTGCTTCAAGTGGTGTGTTGTACTCTAAGAGCAGCTGGATCAGGTCTAAATTACCAGACTCAAACGCGTGGGACAGGACCGTCTGGGTCTCCCAAGTCTGTGAATGATTGGGATCAACCCCTTTCTCAAGTAAGAGCCGGCAGGTGTCCAACTATCCCTTGGCGACACCTTTCATGAGAACCAGCCATAGCTTCTGGCGAACTGTTTTGGAACAATTCTTGGGATCGACGAGCTCGAGAAGATTGTTGGTACATTGGCAAAAGCCCCGAGTGACAGCAAGGTCTAAGCTAGTCTATAGATACTGTTGGTCTTCGCGCCGAGAGAAGACACGTTTGGTGATTAAAAGGTTGGCCGTCTTGAAATTACCGTAAGAACGAGCCATATATAGGGGTTCATCACCTCATTAACAGGCTCAAATGAGGCTATATCGAAGCCATTGTCAAGAAACTCCCCCACAATCTCGGGGTCTCCAATGCGACAGGCCGTGTTCATCGCGGATAAGGGCAACTTATGGCCCTGGTTGGGTATCGTCTTAATCAAGAACTTTGAAATGTCAGCCTTTTGGAATCGAAGCGACTCCAAAAGTAGCTCGCTGAGAAGCTCATCAGGTGAGACATGGTTCTCATCAGAAATGGAACCTTCCACAACCGCCTTGATGACATCTTCAAGTCCGAGGCGACCATCCGAGATATTTCCGAACTGTTGGATGAACGAAGGAGATCTCGTTATTCTTGATGACGATCAAATCTGCAAAGCATTCCTGAAGCTGGGTTGCAAAGCACGTGTCTCCCCACCTGTCACAGTGAGTAGCGTCTGCCTGGTCTTCACGTGGTATGGCGTTCTCCAGTTCCCAGACTGTTAGAGGACGGAAGGAATTCATCGTCCATGCCAGAATGCTCTTGGCCCATTGTCTTCTGTGCGACGGGATGGATGCCATCATGTCTATAAACAACTACAGGGCTGACATAGTTGGCAATCGCTCTAACCTAGCTGTTAAGGTTGTGGCAGAAGAAGTTGTTGCAAGCCTTCGAGTGTAGCGACAAATATACTGCGTGATGGTGACGTCCAAGATATTGCTCTGTCGATGTTGTGCCAACACCTTATTCAATACCTCACTAAATGGAAGTAGAGCAGGGTAGTTCTGTGTCAGCTTCTTTATTTCGGTGGCACAGAGCTTCTCGTATGGGGACGGGAGTGAAGACAAGTCGATCTCTAGTGGGACCACCTCCAAATCTTTTAAGGCATTAAGAACTGCTTCAACTTCGGAGCTTTAAAACAGAATCTTTGACTGGGACTCCGAAAAGGCCTCGGCATCTGCAATGGACTTTACCAACGAAGATATCGAGTCTGTGCACTCTTCCAGATTCTGGATAACCCATATCACCACTTCGTTTCGTATTCTGAAAGAAGTGCACAAGTAGGCAAAGATGTAGAATAGGTCTTGCTTGGGGAGAAGCACGCCGGAGGCAGCCTTTTCAAGCTTCAGAGATACCGTCTCGTCGAAAGTAATACCTAGGAATAAGGCCGTCGTGGCCTCAGCAATAAAGGATGTTAACAAAGCCCTCTCAGTGTTCAGCCGTACATCGTCCTTACGAAATTGGAAGACGAATACGTGGTTGCGGCGAGAGGATTTCTCGTTGGATTTTTCAAGCAATCGCAACACGCTTCCCGGGTTGCTGGGATTTCTGGAGCCGCTGGCGACTTTGATGAGGTCCAGGAATCTTGGACCGGACCTTTTAATACATTTCTTGAAACCTGGGCTTCCCTCCATACTATCCAGGCTACTTTGGTTGACTTCATCTTGACTGGGGTAAAACGGCGAGGTGAGTGACAACTGGCGGTGCAGACCTTTGCGTACCTCCTCGGATACTTCAGCCTCAGTGCCGGATTCTGAGTACAACTAGAGTTAACTCTATCAGAGAGCTAGAATAGGAATCAGCTACCTTCTACTGCCGATAGTGCTCCGTAGACAAGCCCTGGGTTGGAGTCTTGATCATCATCGCTGCAGAGTAGTTTTGCAAGGGGCTGGCTGGATGGCAGTCTCAACTCTGCGGGCGTGTCTAAAGTAATAGTGAATAGAGAGAATACCTTGAGGGAAAAGTGATTAGTGACGACAAATTTAGTGAAGTTTAATTAATGAGAGGTATTTTGTACAATACAGAGACAAACCTTTTCAGCTAGATCGGGGTGCTTAGCAAATATGTTAATAATTCGACTTCGGAGAACGATTCCAGTCTCCAGAAACTGCCCATTGATCTCCAGAATTCTGGAAACAAGAGATTTCGCCGTCTTTATAAGCCCGTCTTTGGTAAGATTCTCTTTATTCTATACCCAACCAGCAATTTGGTCTGTGAGTGTGTTTGGGTTTACAACTCGATGTGGATAACCCAAGAAAACCTAGGGTCTACTAAGGTAGTTCTTGAGTTGCAACCGCAACGAAGCTAATAAAAGATTAACTTACGATTGCCCGAGTAGCATGCAAAAAGTCTCCATATTTGTCCTGATCTTGAGTAGCGAGAATCAAAGCCTTAGCAACATCGATCAGTGACTAAACAAATTTTGGGGCCGTGAATCTAAACAACAAAGAAATGGATTCGAATGGAAGATTTACAACTCACGCTCTTCAGAACAACACCTCCGATATCATGGGATATGAATGTGATTGGCCGAGTTGTCTGGCAATATGTCGAGTCACGTCGTCAGCTATGCTTGCTTCACTATGGGAGCAGTGGATTAGTAAACCTGAGATGTTTCGACTCTGTGTTTAAAGAGACCGTCCAGAAGGCTCTGCGCTGCGGGTTGCAACCACTCTTCGCAGGTGTATATCCGCCCTGTTTCGATTATATCGTTATAACTGAATACCATTAATCTTACATCTCTGTCGCTAAATACGATTTTATTTAGCCACTTGGCCCTGGGGCCATTGTCTTCCCATGGCAACTTCCTAGATTGGACGAGGCCATGTACCGTGACTATGCTAGAGATGACATTGGCTTTTAGCTCCGAAAGAATAAGGCAATTGATTATAATCTACATACTCAGAACGACAACTAGACGGTGACCAAACAGCATAATTTAGATACGTCGTTTCCATGATAATACCACGTCTTGCTGACCTGTTGCCTTGTGCCACAACATGCCGTCTTAGTCTGACTTTAACATTCAGGATGTAGTTGGCACCACTCACCGTGAATATTTGAGCTATCCTAGAGCAGATAGCGACCACATTCAAACCCAGTCTCGAGATCTATCGATTTGCTCCGTTCCTGTAGGTCTGTAACAAATTCCGTGGTCACTGATGGGAAGGCGAAAGAAAGTGGAAATCTCCAGCCGTCTAGGGAGTTAACGCGATTTTCGGGACTCGATTTCTTCAGCTCGGTGCCGTCTCGGGAAACCGTGCACGAAAGTCATGCGCCTTCATTTTGGTGTGCAGTAGCTGGGCTCGTTTCATTGGGATTATTTGAATCTGCAAGAATGCCACCTGGCCCACGAATGGGTGATGTGAATTACTGAGTCACCAGAGCAATAAATGCTGAATATTTCCTGCCGTAATATTGGATTCAGAAGTCGTGAGGGATAAGATCACCGGGCAAGTCGTCCAATGAGAAGCGGTGGCGTGTCGCACAGAGGGAGGCTCACCTAGTAGAGAAAATGACAGATCGACTCATGGCCAGCCTCACTGCAAGCTGGTAGTAAAGCAGGGGGCAATATGCGAATTCTAGTTATCTTCAGAATCACTGAGAGGACAGAACCAGGCCTCTATTAAGATTACGAGTAATAAAAGAGTGTGAATGGTGGGAAGCAAGTGGAATTGATGGTAATATATCGAAGGTTAAGATGTATACAATGTGACTTCACGCTAGGTTCCCGGAAATCCTATCGTCTGGCATCGGTTGCGTAGGGTATTTACAAGGGCCCTAATACTCTAATACTATTCGGCCCTGATTAATTTGGCCTATGAAATTCTTTGGAACGATGTTCGCAGACGATGGGATAAAGGCCCCGTGACTACTCAGTACCCAGAACACGCCACTAGTGCTAATTTCGACGACATGAAATACTAAGCCCTCGATGGCTCTCGCATTAATTAGAAGAGAATGTATCCTCCTCGAGTCTACTGTACGAGACATTACAAACGCTCTCCAAGTCTATAAGTCCTAGATTATCCCTGGTGGACGTCTTTATAACCCTCTTGGTCGACTCACTAGGATTGATGACCTCGGCGCTATACAATGGAGTCCCCCTAAACATTTGTTCAAGCTTGCTCTTCCAATCAGCCTTAACATTGAAGAGTATCTCCAGCTGAAACGCCGCCTTCTCGTCGCCCCTCATCACTAAAATAGCTGCTCGTAGCTTCGCTAGAACGCCATCTTTAGCTGCCAGGTTCTGCAAGACAACCTATTTAGCACAATTTCGAGGCTGCCCGGAAAGCTCCCTCGTCCGTGGCTAGTGTGCTAACCACCCTTTCACAGTGGCATAGCCCTCTTCGTCCATGTTCGTCTCCCTCCCTGCACTCAAGTTCCCTCCACCATGTGGACTCCCGCCCTGGAAAGTAAGTCCAAGCGTGTTCTTAACAGCTCGAGTGCGGCAGTTGATTGATAGTCTCTCCGGAGGCGTGACGCAGACGACTTCGCGGTCGGGGTCGGACATCACGACGTCGATGTTGACCTGGTAGATGCGACGACCTCGCTTAATAGGATCGAAAAGAAAAGTCGAAAACAAAAATTGAGCAGAACTTAGAGTCTATAGTAGATAACTTGCCATGGATGGTGTCAACCAGCGCGTAGCAGACAAGAATGCCCGTTTAGAGAACTATCGATTCTTTTAGGGGGCGGCCGTCCGTACGGAATTTAGCGACCCTAGACGTATCCACGATTGCCAAGTCGATATCAACGTACTCGACATCCTCAAAGCTGGTTTCGAAATCGGACAGAGGTTCAGCAGCCATTGTCAAGTCAAGCCTGGTGTCGCAGGTAATAACCAGTTGGTGATATAAACGCAGGCTGTGGGCCTGCTTCCCTACTCAGGAGGTATAGACTTTCACGGCTGATGAAGCCAGGTGGGTTCTCAAATATATACCAAATCAATCATTCTGGAAGGAGAACCTTTACTGGCATTGGGATAAATACTCATGTTTGTATTATTCCACACCGCTGCCGTTTCTTGCTTTCACACTTATCGCAGGGGAATCATGCCGTCCATGGTTGCACTACAGTACTTTGTACTTCTTCGTATATGCATTAGAAACACACTACAGTGGGAAACAATCATCTGCATAGTCAAGTTTTAGTGCACGTGGCGTGGTATGATAACGCAGAGTATGGAAAAACATGACAGTCTTGTTCGGAGTGAGGAACACGGCACCGGCGCGGGAGCTGGGATGGGAAGCCACAAAGTAGTTGATTGGTGGGGGCACCTGAGGCTGATTCCATGGCGTTCTGGCGATTCTATTCTGTCAAGAGCTGAGGACGAAGAACCCCGTCCTGTGGCATTCGTGAGTGAATAACGAGAGGGGTTCAGCGAGAGATTGCGGGGTGACAAAGCCGGATTCAGTGGAAATCCCACATGGTGATTGACCAGGCTATTGTTTTCCGTAAATGCCAATGCTAACTCCGATGCTTCAGCCATTAACACTATCAACAGCAAATTTGGTCGACTAATTTCAATTGCGTTGTGAATTTCCGAGTCTTTCGAATCCATTTCCCTAACCTAGATCGCATACGTGGTTCTTTGAAGACATTCTCCGGATTATGTCGACCAATTCTCTGACAAGGACAATGTCAGTTTCGGAAGGGACTAACCTGTGGGAGGAATATGACTTCTACCCTAACACCGAGGTAGAATAATCACAGGAGCCTCCGCCACCAGTCCAAAAAGAGCCATCAGATGAGTGGGAGAAGATCATTACACTCATCAAAAAAGAATTTCAATCCCGATCTTTGGCGAGATCTCCGGGTCCAAACTACAAGGCTGATATGATAAAGAGGAAGCAGAGGTCAAAAGAGATTGCAGGAAAGTTGAAGCATGAAGAGACGTACAAGAAAGCTCTCTCTTGGACCTCGGGCGAAGGGAAGGGCTTTCTTCATCATCTGCTTCGGCAGGCTTCAGCAGCCGAGGGCTGTCCTCCGCTTGTCCTTGAAGCTATTCTGCTTCACAATCCAGACTCGATCGAGCGTGCTGTTGGCGATCCAGAAATTCACCCACTCACTACCGCGATCCAGAGCTCCTACTACGGGCCGGACAGTCCTTTAGCAGAGACAATGATTACCTTTATGGATAAAAATCCACACAGGGGGTTGAAAAACAAAGAAGGAGAGGGAAAAAAGTGCATCACAGCCGCATTCGACGCCTTGACCAGTCCAAAAGAGCCATTTCCATAGTTCTTCGTCCTGAAGCTGGTGAATTGGGCAACCGAGCCAATGCTGCTAAATAAGGATAGGCCACTTCCTCTTCACCTGACCGTTATGTACCATAGGGTCTATCAAGACCATAAACATCAACCAGAGCTAGTCAGATCCCTGCTTGACCGCTGCGAAAAAAGCCTCCACGAACCCGTTCCGCCCGGCAGTTACAATACTGGAAGTGGTGATAAGATCGAGCTCAATTTACCCCTTATAGTCTACCAGCGGTACAAGCTCATAGCCAAACGATTCTTGGCCGCCCCTACCACTAGTGATGGGCGGAGCGGGAATGTCGCAGGTGGGCAGCGGGTTCTAGGATCCCAGACCACATCAGCCAACCCCATGCAAAGCAAGACCTTTGGACAATCAACGCCGACTACAGGTGTCAATGGAGAAAGCTATGCCGTCAAGTTCGAGTACTTCGGGGGGTCATCAAAACCCTGAAGACAACCCCAGCACGCAATCTACCCGGCTAACTGCAGAAAGGAACGTCTCAGAAAAGGAGGAGCAAGGAGCCGATGATACAGCCACATCCCAGCTAGAGCAATCGGGTGCTGCCAGGCCCGGCACGAAAGCCGAAAGCGCAGCACAGATGGAGGAGAAGATGAAGGAAAAGATTCAAGAAGAAAGAGAAAATACCTAGAAAGCAAGTGAACAAGTCATTCGCGAGCTTCAGTTGAGATATTTGAGATCAACCATAGAAACTCCACCCGAAAACGACAGGGATGTAGTTGCCGACAAGGATG
Organism: Pezicula radicicola; assembly: GCA_003008705.1. Lineage (NCBI taxonomy): Eukaryota > Fungi > Ascomycota > Leotiomycetes > Helotiales > Dermateaceae > Pezicula > Pezicula radicicola. Next base: position 138,226 of record PDUO01000045.1, on the reverse strand, counting down.
AGAGCGAGATAAAAAAAATCTTCGGCGAAGAGATGCGAAGTATGTATCGTGTCCTTTGAGTCTCTCACTGTTGAATCGACAGGGTTCTGATACGGTACGTAGCTAGATATCCAGATTGGGCTGGATCTCAGTGAACAGCCCAGCGGCGAGTCTATCAAAGAGAAAGAGGTCAAAGAGTTCTTTGAAAAGCGAGAATTCAACAAGATCTTGGCCTATGTGTCTCTCCCTCAAGCCACAGTAAGGTTGACGCCAGTAGTTGACTCGGAATCCCTATCGAATTCCAGCCGCCCGAGGTACAAAGAAGACCGGCTATTCTACTTCGACTGGCTACACAAAGACAAAAGGTCGACAAAATACTGAAGGTTATTGTGGACGACATGATGCCGAAGCCACATCACGACGAAGCCATCGAGGAAGCAATCGGGGGGGATTTATATGATTAGGTTTTACTTAATAAGGAGTGGATAGGTATATATCGTTCGTAGTACTCGGGAAGTAAAAATATAGGTTTAAGGGCTGTAGTAAAGGATACGGATTCATAAAGTACAGAGGTGGATTAATATAACATCAATGAAATCGACGAAAGGTGGTCTAGTAATGCCTGAATCCTACCCCTAGTCTCATACAAAAACTTCTAGGCGTATCTGTGATAGTATCCTGTGCGTCTTCATCACCAGGTTCGAAATTTTGAAGGCCGTTTGTGTCTGTGGATATATGATGTTCGACGTATGGCTCGTCGGTTGTCTTGGTATTCGGACTGTTGGCTTCCTTCAAGGTACTCTGCCCTTGTATTCTGATCGTATCGTCAGTATATATATCTTCATTGACACGAGATCCCATTGGTGAATGCGCTTTCTCTGTCAAAATTTCTGCATCTTGCCCAACTTTAGCATTGTGTCCGTTATCTGCAACTGTCTCCGCTTCATCGGGCTGCACAAATTGGCCACCGTTTTCGATCGTAGGCACTTCCGGATCATCCTCAACTTCCTTTCCGTCCTTAACAGCTGGTGGTTCCTCTAGTAGCTCCCACTTAATCCAATTTTCCATGTCCTCCTCCTTGACGGAAAGTATAATGGGCTACTGGGAATTGCCTCTAATTCTGCCGTCTTTCCTAAGATAGTTCGTGGTCTGACTAACTATAACAAGGCCCTTATCTTTGGAGTTCGAGAATAAAAGGTGTAACCGTTCGCAGTCTTGTAAACCGAAGGGACCGACTGCTGCCAGTCTGGCTTCGTACTTTGAGTCGGGACTCAGTGGCAGTCGCGCAATGACGATTGCTCCGTCTAGTGACCCTGAGACGTATACCTCCTTCTCGTACATACTGAGAGTCATGGCTGACATTACTTCTTGGTAGAGTGGGTTGTATATTGTCTTTATCGTTGTTCTTTTCACCGTGTCAAATACCAGAACACGGCCCGGTCCTTGGATGGATATGCCGTACAGATAGCTACCGCACTCAGAGAACAGCCAAGACGTGATTTTTCCATAATCTAAATTCTGTTAGAGTTATTTCTAAGTTTTGAAAGGAACATCATCTAATAACTCACCGAGATCACACATAGTACTGTCGACGAAGGTGCCTCTCGGATCAAGATCGATCTCGTAGTATTCCTGCGGGCCCAAATAAGCAAGACACAGCCGTGATGTAAACCATCTGTGAGTTTCCTGAGACTTACCCCTGTATTCCAAGCACACTGAGTATGCTAGAAGTCTTTTTCCCTCGTGGTAAGCACAAGCCAAACATTCATCCTGTGTGGTACCGACATTCGCGAAGCCCGAGATCCCTGTCTTTCTAGCTTTCAGAGTGTCTAGCCATCGAATATCCATAATCATCGTCAGATTCCAAAACGGTTGTCCCCCAACAGATGGAAGAGGTAAATAAATTAATGTTTGAAAGAATCCTAAAGTGCCAGGGGAGTTAAAGGTGGCCTTAGTAGAGACTCGAGGAGACAGATCCCGCATAGCATCTTCATTCGACATGTCAAATGTTTCGTAGAGTTCTGAAAGGAAGCCAAGGGTGACTTCGATGGCATCTTGGGCACCTCTTCCAACTCTACTCCACAAGTTGGGGTGGCCCGCTTTCATGGGCCACATCGATTCGACAACTGGCTCGAAATCGATGATTAGAGTTTGACTTTTGATTTGCATCAAATCTCTAAGAAAGGACAGTGGCCTATCTCCTCTTGGGTCTTTTTCGAGGTTCTGCAAATCCCAACTGGTGGTAGTAATGGTTTGACTGTTCTACGTTAATTCATCTATCAAGGAATGTTTCCCGCTCATAACTTACAGTTTTGACAAATCCATTGTAGCTGTCATTAATTTCGGTTGCGATGGATTGTGCAGAATAGCGGCCAGTATGGGAGGTTGATCATCCGTTCGTATAGTAGAAATAGATGGAGACATGATTGCTTTTCGAGCTGTTCGCATGATCCCGTAACTGTCCACAAGGTAGAGACAGCGGTCGTGTATCGGGCACAGTGAAAAGCTAAGTATGTTTGCCCCTTCCAGAAGACTGGTGTACTCCACTTTCCATGAACTTCCTGACACGTCGTCACTCTGGAGATCGAATGCCAGTAGTAACCACTCTGGGTCTGTTGGTACACAAAGAACTAGGGCGGTTTCGTTTTCTGAAAACGAATGAAGGCCGCTATTGTTGTAGAAGTATTCCAAATCAATAGCCCGAGCTGGAGACCTCTCATAGTTCCATATTGTGAGGCACTTCTCCCGCGTTAGGAGACAGATCTCTTGAACTGTATCTGCAGGATCATCGGCATCTTCGAGGTTACTTGAAAGCACGACGGACTCATTTTTCTTGTGCTCTCCTGTGGTTCGCAGAAACAAGACAAACTTTCCAATGTGAACTTAGCCCAAGGATTGTACATTTCCCGTCAGCAAATGAGACGAGCCTAAACCTTGGAATATCATAAAGTTCCAGTCTTTTCCCATTGCGTACTCCAGCAATGGCAGTGGCAGCGCTACAAAATGTCAATCCTGACATTTCGGTATCCTGGACAACGCTGGAGTAGGAGTATTGATGCCGCTTCGAATTTCGTACTTTCCTCCAGCAGTCTATAAGTGCTCCCCAGTTTCCTCTGTACTGAACGCTATCGCTCCTTTCGATTTCTTGAAAGCATTGGAGATTGTCAAGTCGATCCTGCAAGGGTCTACCCTGTCCGACCACTCAAGTCTTTGCAATTCAGGGTCATTCAGGCCTTCTGTCAATAGCCAAGCATATGATTTGACCGCGAGTGGCTGTGACTTATCTCTCGAATATCTCGCCCACACAATGGCGACAGCTCGTAAGTCATCGCGTAGCACTGTAGTGGCTTGCATAGAGCCTACCTCAGCCGGATCGATCCCATATCTGTCTGATGGACGAGCGGTTAATATACTCTCTGTTTTGAGGCATATTACTTTTGATTCAGAAGGATCCAATGGCAGGGTTTCGCTGAAAGCAAGATCCCAAGGTTCCGATGGCATAAGTGACTGCTATAAGAATATGTTGATATCTGCCAAAAGAAATCTGTCGAAACCGTAGGCAACGGTACGCTTCTCCAATATATCATGAAGTCGTTTAGGTGCTTGCGAAAAGCGTGACCCAGTCATCAAGCATCCTTCGCGGCCATGGCCTAACAGTCGATTGGGAGAATCGACCAACGGCCAAAAGGTCTGGGTCTCCTCTAGAAAATTGGAAAGCACGTCTCCCAAGAGCTCCAAGAACGTTCTAACGCGAGACAGCTTCGAAGCAACAACTTCTAGATATTCGGATGCTGGCGGACTTATATCATTTCGAAATTTAAGTTCGACGATGAAGGTCTGAAGTATATTACAGAGATGCTTAAAACTGTCCGTCTCGAGGTTGATGAGATGGCCAACAACTTCACACCAGTAAGGCATCTGATCAGATAAAACGAAGATCTTTATCGGGAGGATGAACGGAATCGGATCCCTAGATTCACGGCAATGGGATATCCAATAAAAAGCAGCATAACGAACGAAGGGGCAAGGATTGCCAAAGGACTCCGGATGCCTTCCAGAAAAGCGTTCATTCTGACATGGAGGCTTATTGTATCCCCCGTTGAAGAGATAACGAGCACATGCAGCAGCTAAACGATCGTTGGGATGGGTTTCGACGAACTGAGTGTAGATAGAGCTTTCTCGAAATGTCTAAGACCCAACTAAAAGTCTCTTGACTGAACTATAGCTAAGTCTGATTTCGTCCTTTTCGATAGAAAGCAAACATCCACAAGCTGCTTTGGCGTCAACAGCAAGATTAGGGTATGCATTAGCGCCGATCTTAAGTATTTCCTTCAATTCTGGTAGTGATAATGGTCGCTTAGTCCAAACCACCCATGTAAAGACACGTTTGGCCATTGGACGCCAGCATAAGTCCATCTTTTCGAGAAGCATAAGGTAGTATTCGTGCAGACCTAAGGGAAGGTCAAGCAGGAAAGCGGAAATTTCATCGATTGACCCTTTGGAGTTGAGGTCTTCCACCATATATTTTGGGAGTAAAAACATTCCTTGCGCCCCATCGCGTAGCGTGTCGACGACATACTTAAGGTAGTGTGGGGGAGTAGACTCCAGCCGTTGACACAGGAATAACGAATTGTTGATATTGTTCCGTATCATTTTCTCAATGTCTTTATCGATATGATCTGAAGTTATCTCTATCTCTATCTCTATAGCAAGAGGATTGCGAAGAATTGCCTGGTCGAGATCCGGTTCATTCTTGCTCGAGTAGAATATCTTTAAGCCTAAAGGAATTTCTGTGACAGATTCCAGTAGGATGTTCACCAGCGCTTGCCTATCCTGAAAACGACACTCGTCTAGTGCATCAATAATGATGAAGCACTGTCCAAATGCTCTCAAGGCTGCTTTGAAGACCATGGTAGCAGTCTGCAAACAAACCAGGGATGCGCCCACAGTTTTCTCATAGATTGGCTTCAGGGTGTTGAGTACGGCTGAGTCATGCTTGATTATTTGTAGAGTCAAACAGTTAATCAACATAGATGCGAATATATCGGCATCTTAGCAATAGAACAAGTATACCATCCGCAAACCCTCACTGTGTAACTGGTTGATGGCGTAGGCGACCAGGGTCGACTTGCCACAGCCTTGAATACCATGAAGCCAGGCCAGCACGGCAACATCGATAATCCTCATGGGACAGCATCCACGTGCAAGTGCCTTCTATTGCTGTGGATTTGGTTGCCAGGTCTGCTTTATAAGGGATTTCTTTCGTCCCTGGTGGTCGCAGCCACTTCTTGATCTTTCGCTTGAGCTTCAATTGAGCTTCCGCATTTCGTTCTGCGATCGGGTCAGATTAATCTCCCATAATCTACTTGCCGGTTACTACATACCTTCCTCTAGTCGTGTTACGTCTCTTGCCATCTGGTCTCTTAGTTCTTGCATCTGTCGCTGAGTTCCCTCTCGGCTGACTGTAGGTGTAGTTTTGAAGACACCCATAACTTCTCTTCGTACGGATGTCAATGGTATTCCAAACTCCTCGATTTCTGCTTTGATTCGTGATAACAAACGCCTGAATCCAGGATTATCACGGCCTTGAAACTTAGACATAGTAAGGTGAGATGTGTTGTCGAGGTAGACCAGATACTCGATTCTTGTATTCAAAGTCGCCGATGCCTCGTCAACGCTCTTCATCGTTATATGATCAGCATAAGATCCACAGTGTAGCAGGAAACTTGCCTCGAATTTTCCTCCGTCAATTACGTTTGACAAATGCGAATATATAGAAGTAATATGGATGCCATTTCCGATACTTGTGAAAGTCCTTCCCAACTCAACAAGAGCCAAGGACCAGATCTCAAACTGCTCCTTTCCATGATCCGTCGCAACTTGACCATAAACAGACTTCCAACTCTTGGTGCTCAAACCCTGATGAGGGGTCTCCAAGAATAGAATATGATAGGTACTGGAAAGAATCTCGCCATAGAGTTCTTTGCGAGAATTGCATAAAGTGAGCGCCTGCTAGTATCAGCGCCGAACGACGTATGAAGCCACCATCGATCGACTCGCCAGGACGCTAACATTTTTTATGATAATACCCCCAACACCATGTTCCATGAAAGTGGTTGGATTTTGTTGCTAATAGTTGTTAGAAGCGAGCTTGGCAGGGTCACAGTTGACTGACCTTTCTTCTAGTGGAGTTATCTCTCAGGTCGGTGCAGAGATTTTCAGCAAATGTGAACACCCGACTGCCATCAGTTACACCTTCCTTGTTCGTCTTAAAGTAGACAGATTGTGCTGGGTACCCAAACACAAAAATTCGTAACTCTGGAATTTCTCCAGAAAGCCACTCAAGCCAACAAGAGCCATTTTTATGAGTCTATGTAGATAGCGAACCTCCTGCAAGACCATGAACAACAACGAGGCTGTGATATAAATCTTTAGCCTTTCTCTCAATTTTAGAAGAAGGATGGATGGCTGCTTCTGCATAGAGCTGCCACTCAGTCGCGGAAGAGCCTGTCGCGACACCATCATTGAGGTCAAAGAAAAGAAGTGAGTAAGTCAATAACGCACGAAAGGTGTTGATAATCCTATAGTTTTCTCCATGTACTTATCCTGGTGTTCTCAGTTCTATGGCAAAAGTTGTGGTATAAAGTCCTGGACGGGACTTCCATCGATCTTGTCGCCCGGCTTCAGCTTATAAAATGCCTTGACCCCAGCTATGTCCGTTTGCTGGATAGTCGGCCGCGAAGTATAAGACATCACCGAGATGGGATTTTTCTGCTTGTATTGTGCCGCACCCTCGGCGGCTTACTGGAGTGCCTGGGCAGCGTACTTGGCTTCGTCGGTGGCAGGGAAGTCTGGAAAAGTACTGGCGTCGACGAAGTATTGGAGCTTGGTGTTTGCTTGAGATACGTCCCAGCGTGGAATAATCGGTCCCACGCCTGCAATTGTTCCCATGCCTACAACGATGGAAGAAGGCGCATCCGAATCTTCTTCGGGACCCCACCAGACTGGCCGAGAGTCTTCTTGTGTCCTGCATACGTACGGGCGGTCGCGTCTTTGATTGTTGTCGTTCATTGTGTTGGCTCGTGGGTTCGTTCTACCTTCGTTCAGAGCTTGAACTGCCCGCTCAACGCTTGTGCCGCACCAGCGTTTGTGTGATTGATCCAGATTGAGGTTTGAACGACTATACGATTTGAATTTTTTTTTTTTTTTCAAGATTTCTACTGACGCCTTCTTTATAGCCTGCCACAGTCGCCAATCTTCAGCTCAAAGCGAGGCTTGACTCAACGATCTCAGGGATACGATTGTGGCTGCTTTCGTTCCCCTACAACGGATGCATGATATCTCGGGTCATTGGTTAAAATATTGTGATGTGCATGAGCTGAGTCTTATCAATTGCGCCATGCATATTTCTCTCGGCACGAGGAGCAGTGGAGCGACAATACTCTCAGCCTTGTGTCTACAGCGTGATCAATTCTTAGTCTTGTGTCAAGTAGTCAAGACGTGTAGATTGCCGCGTAAAGTGAGATTTATTACTTCCGAGATGTATTTCGTCTTCTGCATTAGGAGTAGTGCAGGTCGCCGAATCTTCTTACGCGAGGATCACGAAGCTCCTATCCATCAGGCCCGCTTCTCATCACACCTCTCCCTCTGCCACACCCTTCACAAACACACAGCCAAACGTCTAGATTCAGAAAGAACTAGGTCTCTCTGTCTCAGTCTCGCTGCGGTGGCATTGCAGGCAGTGGGTGCGTCGAATCGCAAGTAGCACCGCGTGCATCTGTCGAGATCAGATCGTCCCCACTACCATGGTGTGAAGTAGTCAGGCGGTGTATAAGATCAGCCTAAGAATTTTGATGTTCAGAGTCTTTCCAATCTCCCTTGTTTTTCCAGCCTCGTCCCCAAACTCTCTAGAACTGGTTACTACAAGTATTTCTCAACTCTCCTGCCGTGTTGATAGAACGCGGTCCAACCTAACCAGGCCATCTGTCCTCCGTGATCAGAATTTTCTGCACCAAATAAACCGACCATCCCGTATTGAAACTCAAAAGTTTACTATTGTCTTCTCGGTCGCTCCTCAAGAGCTCTTCTCGCAGCCGGGACACTAGCTGCACTTCCTGTCGCTCCATCTGTAGGTGACTTGTACCCGTGATGTGGGTACAAGCTACTAAGCTAAATTTAGCGCTCAACTCCTTCATGTATAAGTGCGGGCTGAATCACTACCAGAGGTAGTGGGGTGAGGGACGAGAACCATTATTCCGGAGGTCAGGGTAACACGATTATCCTGTGGTCTCTACTCATCCTCCAATTGCTTCTACTTACCGACCGAGGCCGTCTATATAAATCTCATCTTGAATCATGGAATCAGGCCAACCTTCTTCATGGTGCTCCATCGTACCGGAATATCTTCTTCACAAAATTGCTAAAAGTGAAGAGGGAAGCTTAGAGCTCAGTGATGCCGCCAAAAACACTATCAAAAAAGGGAGTGACTTATTGGAGAAATCTACAATCAGTAACAACATTACTGGAACGATCAATAGCAAGACCATCTCAGTCACCTTCAATGACAAGCCACCACCCGCTTGTGGCGTCGAATGCTTCATCTAGAATGCAAGTAAGAGTGATGATCTACCAAGCACAGCCTGGGATCAAGAAAAAAAATCTTCATCCATCTCGGCGGAATTTTCGGTCAACTGGCATTTGAAAAATATCTACAATTTCTTCCAAATAGCCTTCAACTGGAAGCTCTTCGATAACAATGGAAACCAGCTACACGTGACCATTGAATATGGACAGAAATGCATGAATGAATACTGGAATGGTTCACAGGTCATATTAGGATCGGGAACGCCTTTGTCACGGTCATCGAAACTGGAAGGCTGGAATTATTTCACCCAATCCAGTGATGTGCTTGCGCATGAGCTAACACATGGAATCATCTCGCAAACAAGCGGTTTACTGTACAGCGATGAACCAGGTGCACTTAGTGAACACCTAGCAGATGTCTTTGCAGTGCTCTACTAGTACTATTTCGCCGAATTGAATGGCAGAGAAGACTGGTCGTAGAAAATTGGTGGAATGATATTCAGCGGAACGAAAAACGACGCCAAATTTCCCATTCCTCCTGCCCAACGTGGTAATAATGCCCTTGAAAAAGACTTCCCGTCTCGTCCTTTTCTGCGTTCCCTTGCGGACCCAAGGTTGACAAATCCGCCGCAAGCCGTTCGTTACCCTCGCCCTCCTCGAAAACTGGCGAGACTCCGGTACGACAATGGCGGAGTGTATCACTACTCGGGCATTCCTAACCTGGCATTCTACACGGCTGCCATAAATGCTGGCGGCGTGCCCTGGCGCGGGGTAGGCTAAGTCTAGTTTCGTGCAATGACTGATCCGAGGCTGCGGCCAGACAGCAAATTCCCTCATTTCGCTGCTCTTACGATCGACTAGGCAGAGAAAAAAAAACCCGCTTTTGAAGGATGCCATTGTCAAAGGTTGGGAGAAGGTGGATGTTGAGCCTTTGCTGTTGACTGATTGTGCTAAGCCCTTAACGTCGACCAAGAGCGTTGAGGTTTGGAAACCCGCCGAGACTGTCGGGCTTAGGCGTGTGGAGGAGGTTTACTTCGGCGCTATAGATAGCGATTAAATGGAGTGGGATTGAAGGTAGTAATGAGGGCGTGTACTGTACATAGCAAGGCGCCCTGATATCGGGAAATTGGGGAGGCAAACAGCATGGACTTAAGGCAAAAGACGTCTCCGAGCACATTTTCATATGTGACAAGTGCCATTATGCTCACGCTGGGTCTCCGGATTGCTCGTACATCTCGCCTGACGATGGCCCCGATGTGTGGCTTTGTCCGCAGTGTGAAAATGGAAGCGGAACAACGTTCAAACGATACTCGCATAGAGTTGACATGTCCCAGGCTTTCTCTTGTCCGTCCTGCGATGGAATCCACACTGCATCTCCTGCTGAGCCTGAGCCTAGCTGGCTCTGAGCGGCGAATGTACACCACTGAAGACATCTTGTTCCACCATCTCGTGGTCGCTATCTTATGCTTGCCGCCGGGTGATCGCTATTATGGTCGCCTTCATTGTGCCTGTCTCTATGCCTTGACTACCCTTGCGGTGACCGTTCTCGTCCTCGTCCTCGTCGTGCCCGCTGTCATAAGCATGTTGATGCTGGTCGGGGCTTCTCAATGATGGAGGTGCAGGCGCGATATATGGGTCACCACAGCGTTGTCTTTGTGGCTGAGGAGGCAGTACTTTCGTACCAAAGGAGGACGGTGGCGGGCTCGAGGACGGGACGGCGGTGTACGGAGCTATCACATATTGTCGACAGCTCGTCGCATGGTGGCCGTCGTCGCTGTGCTGGAATGTTATGGTAACCTAACCCTAACACTAACTAGACCTGACAAAAACATCTAGTTCCTCCTCTTTAATTAACACTCCATCCTAACCTTCCAAGCAAGCTATCGATTCCTCTAGAATTACCCATCATTTTATATGATAAAGTTAAAGGACAAGAGGACCTCCTCTTTGTCTTTAGACTCTCTTACTATATAAGTACAAGTACGAATACAAGCATGGATAAGAACAAAAAAAGCCCAAGATTAAGAACAAGAACAAGGATAAGGACAAGGACAAGCAAGAATAACAAAAGCTAAAATCCTAGTAAGCTATATATAAAAATAGGGGATTTAAACAAGAGATACAATTCCGAAGAGTTATCGTAGAGAGATGTGGTGTGGGGAGTTGTTAGAAGATTTGGGTGTTGATGTTGGGGTTTGTGAGGGGTGGAGGGCTGGAAGTGGGAATGGGAGTGGGAATGGGAGTGGTTCTAGGCAGTCTTTGGTTTTGGATGTTGTGTAGGGGAAGGTTGTTAGGAAGATAAGGAGTGTTATTGCGAGTGGTGGTGTTAGTGGGAGTATTTGGAGGAAGAGTGAGATTGAGATTGAGATTAAGAGTAGGAGTGAGAGTTGGTGTAGTAGTGATAATGATGTTGATGATGCTGTGGTTGATGATGCTGTGGTTGATGAGGGCAACTGGTGAGTGAATTTCCTCTCTTCTTTCCTTCCATTTAGCTTCTCTCTCTGTGTATATATGTCTAGACATGTTACTAATAAATGGTGGGTCTATATATACATACAGAGCGAAAATAGCAATGAAAACATCCTTGATAAGGAAGCCGCAAACGAAGACAACAGTAATTTCTCCTCCGTTTAAGAGTCTCTTAATAATTACCTTCAAGGAGTACCAGATGTATAGAACGAGGTAAGAAAGGAAGAGAGAAAGGAAAAAAGGAAATAAGTTCCTAAATCTAATATATCTATCATCTCTAGGAGGATTTTAACGACCATACTATTATTATCTAAGATAATAATCAAAGCGCAGCAACAGCCACAGCACAGCACAGCACAGCACAGCAGAGTACAGCAGAGCACAGCAGGGCACAGCAGGGCACAGTAGAGCACGGCAGAGCTTCTAAGTACCTGATCCAATCTCTCCCAGTCATCACCAACCTCCTCCTTAACTGACTTAATAATCTATGCCAAATCGTACACTGCTGTAGAGATGCAGAGTTTGGGAGATAATGCTGTAGTAGTAGTAGTGGTGGTGGTGGTGGTGTGGAAAGTCGAATGTATTGGTTTGGCTGAATGTTGACTTGTTGACTTACCTAAGAGAAGAAGAAGAAGAATAGGTGTTAGCTTATAATTTTCATTACGGAACTTGTTACCACTTATACATAGGTAGGTGAAGGTTGGTAGGTGTATTTGAGTCTATTTACCTTGATATTGACTTTGCTAAGAACCTTCTGTTGACGTGCCGACTTCTTGATACCGATATCCGGGTCTCTATTCTCGCAGTCGTCGCAGCTGCAGTCGCAGTCGTCGTACTGATCATCACCATCACTTAAGAGAAAGCTGGTAGAAGAAGAAGAGATGGAGGAGACTGATGAAGTAGAAGAAGTCTAGGTATTATCGTCGATTTCGGCAGTAGGAGCGGACACTTGAGTTCCCTTATTTTCTTTCTCCTTCTCCTTCTCTTTCTATTTCTCCATCGTAGCCACTACCAACGTCCGTCTTAATACAGCAACCGTCCCCTCCTTTGAAACACCCTCCTCCTCACAAGTATATATAAGTAAATCCTTCGTCTAATAATAATCAAAGACCCAACTTAATTCCTAAGCTACTTTATTGTCGAACTAGTTTAGGTACACTATCTATAATTGTACTATAATGACTGGTCTCATAAGTGATACGTCCCATAGTCCTCCTGTTCTTAGTCTGGATCTAGATTCTAAAGCCTGGTATCTTAAGAGTTTGGTTTATAGTTTGGTGTAGGTTATATTAGTGGGAATTATGGTGTTGTAACAGGAACTAATATACTTAGATTTAAAATTTACTTTCCTTCCAACAAGACACGTAAGCTCGAAGAGTATTACGAAAAGAGAGCAGAGACGACCGCCAAGGACGTGGCTAGACTCTAGAACACAAATTACTATAAAAGAGCATAGAATCACAAGGGACCAAAGTTTCCACTAGGTTTTATAACCCTTCCCACTATATATATACATAAGAAGCCTTAGTGCTTATAAATTTTTGCGCTCGAGACCTTCTTGTAATTCTATTCTATTTATAACCTAGTCTTTACTCTTTAATGCTTCTCATTTCTTCAATTAAGTATCCGGCAACTAAGCGAGGTAAGGTAAGGCTCTGCACCGTCAGGGAAACCCCCGTTGCCGTCTGTCTTGTATTCGGTCCGTTATCTTCGTTAAAGATATACTCCATCTCTGTTTCAGGGCCCTTGCCTTTCCTTGTTCAACGATCCATGGTGTATATCTCTCAAGGTATTGTAATTGGTCTTAGTGGCATCCGAGGTGGTGGAATCGTTTCTGCATCCATACTGTTAGCAACTGAATATACGTAAGATGAAAGGGCGGCATGCATCGGGTCGAAAGCATTAGGGTTAGCAGTCATTGCAGGGTTTTTTTTCGGCGTCAACAACGTTTCAACATTCCCATAGCTATCAGCAACAGAGAGTATACGAGATAAAAGGGCGACGAACTTGCCTTGAATCGAGAGCATTGGGATTGAAAGCCCGGGGGTTGACATTATTAGGATCGAAAATAATATTTTAGTGCTAGCAAGCTTTCTACAACCCCATGGCTGTCGGAAGCTGAGTGTATGTGGGATAAAAATGCGATATACCTTGGGCTGACAGGATTAGGGTTAAAAGCTCTGAATTTAACAGCATTAGGATCGATAGTGCTCTTTTTAGTGGTGGTATGATTTCTACATCCCATAGCTGTTAGCACCTAAGTGTGAGGTGAAAAGACGGCCACCTCACCTCGGATTGACAGTACTCTCGGTTTTCGCCGTTGCCTTTGCCACCGCCTCTGTCTCAATGCCAGCATCATTTCTGCATCTATACTATTAGCATCTAACTATATACGAGAAGAGCGGTATACCCTGAGTTGAATCCACTCGGGGTCTTGGTTTCAATGCCAACATCACTTCTAGATCCATGGCTGTCGCAGAGTAAGTATGTAGTTCATGTTAGACCAGGAGGAGACTTACATTGTACTGATAGTCTTCGTTGTCTTTGCTTGAGATGTCGAATCATGGGATTCGACTTTCGAACTAGCGTCTCCAACCACCGTCGATAAGAAATACACCACCACGAAAACAATAAGACAAGCCGCGATCACCTTTAGTATCCTCTCGTAAATGCTAACATAAATGCTGAATGCCTGTCTGCTGTGCTTGGCGAGATTCTGAAGTATACTTGTAGCCATGATATCTATTGTAAAGCCCCGAACAATGGTTACTGCTTTCTGAGCAGAAGTTGTAATCGTGGCGAATATATTACAGAATGTACTAACAACAGCACCAATCAACGGTTAGAAGACAACGAACTCACCTAACGAACACTGTGATCTCAGTGTTGGACCACTCGGGATGGTAACCTGCTGGTCTGAAGGCAGTAGAGGAGGAATTGAGGATCCTGTCATGTCGAGTAAATCCGGTATCTCTGTGGTATCTATCGTGAGTGGGAGAAGGAGCCGGCATTGCATGCTTCAGTGTATTATGACCTAAGCGCTTTATGCCTTGCGAGACGAAACGTAGTAGTGCAAGGCTGATCTTCTCTAAGTTCTGTAAGAGCCGGCTTCTAAGTAAACTGAGAGGTATTGACGTCGGGAATCAGGGGGAACGATTGTGTCGAGTAAGAGATGTCTATACAACTGGAGGTAGATGATGTTAATGTACATAGAGGCTGTGATCAAAAGGAAGACGAGTAAAAGCATAACTAGACCAAGGTTTCGAACGCTATATCTGTGTATTGCTTGAGGTTTCTGGCCGGTGTTGATGTTGGTAATTGGATCTTCGGATAGGACTTTATCGTTCTTGTCTGCCTTTTTATATTTCTTAATGCCAACGTCGAGCTTGTCTCGGTTGATGTTAATGATTACGGCTGAATCCTTGGTCAGGATCTTTTTTCTAACAGAATCTTCTGTCTTTAGAATAGTAGAGCTCTTGAGATTGTATGTCGTCGTCTTGGGGTTGGCATCGACCTTGATTCCTTTGATTCCCTTGACCCCCTCACGGTTCGTTGTTTCGGAGACGATGTCACTGGTGTCGTTGTCTTCATTACTACCACCATGCTTCTGTGTTTGGACGAGGAGATTACTGGCGTTTTTCTTGTCTGCCTCAGGACCATGACGACGCTTCTTTCTCTCAACGACGATTTCCGGGCTGGCGTCTTCCTTATTTCCATCGCCGCAAACAGTCTCATCTCGAGGCGCAGTATCATTCTTCTCGTGAACAACTCTTGAATCTCCTCTGGTAGAAACGTCCTCATTACCACCACGCTTCTTTGCTTCAACTAGGACGCTGGCGCTGGCACCGTCCTTGTTTCCATCGCCGACAATTGTATCCTCCGGCAGGACGACTCTTGACTCTCTGGTACAGATCGAACAAGACCTAGTATTCTTCCCCACGGTTTTCTTGTTGCCACGCTTCTTTGCTTCGATCAGGATGCCGGTGTTGGTGCTGGCGTTCTTGTTTCCATAGCCGACAACCTCACCTCCAGAATCTTCCTCCTCTAGCAAGACAATCTTCGAATCATCGGCAGAAGCAAACCTAGCGTCCTTCTTGCCACCATACTTATTCGCGCCTTTCGTGCTGATATTGGTGTTAGTGCTGGCGTTCTTGTTTCCACGCCTAGCTGTCTTCTTCAGAATCGCCCTTCCACCGGACAACCTTCGGCTCGCTAGCCGAGATAGAACGATCCTTGCCATCACGCATCTTTCCTTTAACCCGGATACTAGTGCTAGCGCGGGGGCTGGGGCTCGAATTGGAGATTTTCGTGTAGGCGTTGTTGTCTCCATGGCCAACAATATCATCTTCAAAATCCTCCTCCTCTAGCAGATCAACCTTTAACTCGCCCTACCACGCTTCTCTGCTTTGATCAAGATGCCGTCGCGGGGGCCGGTGCGAGAGCTGGGGATTTTCGTGCTGGCGTTCTTGTCTCCGTAGCTAACAATATCATCTTTAGAATCCTCCTCCTATAGGACAACCTTTGATCCTCTGGCAGAAGTAGAACGATCCTTGCTATTATGCTTCTTTGCTTCGACCTGGATACCAGTGCTGGCATTGGTGCTGGCGTCTTTCTGTTGCCTATCAGTACTACATGAATGATATTGCCGAACGAAGAATGAGAACGACTTGTTAGACACCTTCGATCCTTTAGAATATCCTTGAGATTGATAAAATTATACACATTGTTCTTCTCTAGAGATTCCTGTTCACGATCAACAGAGCCTTGCCATCCAATCGCATTAGACACCTAAGGCAAATACGACTTTAAGTTATATTTGCCTTAGATGAGGATAGTGCGATTTGGCCCGAGAACAACAGCCTCGCAGAGCCTCTAGAGGACTCTGGACAAGTGTAAACTGAAACATGTTCTGTACAATGCAGTTAGTTACCGGCACGTGACACGAGACCATTTTCTGCCCCTTGATTTTCTGCCTTGATTCCTACTTTAGCATCCTGGCTTCAGTATCTCGTACTTCAGCCTTGCACTTCGGTTCAGCCTTGCCACTTCGGTTCAATAAGTAAGATCAGAAGGGCTCTCCAACCACAACGATAACTATTTCATGCGGGGGCTATACTTTCTTCAACCTAAGTGACTAACTCCACTAGACTCAATATAGTTGGACGAATATATTAACTGTACCTTAATGAAGATAAAGAGGCTGCCAAGGAGGGTCTTCTCAATCCCAAAACTCTCTCTTTATCACTTTTTCGTTTATAAACTGTTCAGTTCAGCCTCATCCCCGACTGAACATAGGATTAGCTCCGTGAGCTAATTGGCGTTCCACTGAAAATGGCTCCTTCAACGATAGAAGATCTTACCCTCAATTGGAAGCCTGGTGTTGCCAATGGCACGCTATATACCGACTTCCGTAAAAACGGCTCCTATACTACCATAAACGACTACACAAACCTACCTGTACATTCTGATTTATCAACGAACAATGTGAATGGAATTTAACAAGGGCTGCGCCAAATTGCTATCTGCGGCATGGCGATGCGTTTCCCAGGTGGCATTTTGGATGCTAATACATTTTAGGAGACACTGGTCAATGGAAAGGACATTCGAGGTCTAATACCCGCGGAACGTTATAATATCGATGGCTTTAATGAGCCCCTAGGCAAGAAAGGAGCAATTAAGGCTAAGTTTAGCTACTTTCTCGATGAGGATCTCACGGCTCTTATTGGATAATAGGAAAATATATTAACGTATATATGGATTAGAAGTCAATAGACAATTGCTTGATTTCTATAGGTACGAAAAGAAGACTATATATACAAAAGAGAGTTAGTACTGAATTATACACGAACAGCTTGTATAACATTAGAGAAATAGTCTAAATATAAGAGAGTGGCTTAGAAACCAACTACTAGAATAATACCGTCGGGCCATCTGTGGTATAAACTAAATAGTGGCAAGATTTATGGTTTCTGAAATGGATGGCAATACTGCTATATTTAGCAACAGCTCTGGACACCTCTTTCTTCTCAATGAGCAAAATGGAGCTTGAACGGACCGATCCCTAACAACGGCAGCTCGTCGAGGTGACTCATAAGTAGCTAGAAAATACTGGAGAAGCAAAGTTGTCGAAGATTGGCTTTAGCTTAGCTCTAAGCACACTTAACATTCCGGCGGATACATAATAACTGGTCATGGCGACCTCATGCTCGCCAACCGAATTTCCTACGAATATGATCTAAAAGGCCCCAGGTATGTAGTAAAATCGTTAACAAAGTGACGCTACTCCTAGTTTCTCAAATCCTCTGATGCGAACACCCTGATTAGCATGGTTATCAAACCAGGCTGTTCTGCCTCTTTAGTTGGCTTGCATGAGGCCTGCAGAGTACTGGTGAGCGGTGACTGTGTCAGCGCCATTGTGGCTGGGGCCAACATAATAATGGGGCCAACGACGACAGCTGCTATAACGCAGGAAGGTATTCTTTCCGCCAAAGAGTTATGTAAGACATTTGATACTGTAGCCAATGGCTTTACATGTGGTGATACTATCACTACTGTTCTATATTAAATCGCTAGACGACGCAGTCCGTGATAACAACCCGATTCGGGCTATCATCCGTAACACGGGTACGAACAGTGATAGTAAAAGTCAGAGCCTGATAACATCCAACTCCAAAAGTCACAAAACCTTGACGCACAAGGCATATAGTACCGCGTTTGTCGAAGTGAGGTGTTTTCTATTACTTCGAAAAAAACTGATATGCGTCAATTCTGATGTATGCCTCATTTGTAGTGTTACGCTACTGGAACGCCGACTGAAGACCCCTTGGAAACCAGTGCAGTGGGTAATGTCTTCGGGGCTCAAGGCGTGTATATTGGCTCGGTTAGTGCTCGACAACGAAGACTCCCAGTGAGCAGGGGCCTCCTAACCAATGTTGATGAGATAGGTCAAACCGAACGTAGGCCATTCAGAGGGCACATCAGGAGTTACCAGTCTGATCAAGGCAGTTCTGGCCTTAGAGCATGAACCCAACGTCATGCACGCCACGGCGTCGCTGAATAAAACGCTCAGGAACTTGCAGCCTCTGTTGCGGCCTAACGGACTATTGGTGTTGACAGAACTGTGTGCAGTCGTCTGGAACCCAATTATATATTTGGCAACTTCTCCGGATGGTGGCTTGGTGAAGGGGGCTGTAATCCGTATGAGCCTTATATATCTATTGACCGCTGGAACGATGAGCTGAAGAGAGCTGGCTTTTCGGGAGTTGATACAGCGCTCCGTGATACGGAAGAACCGTATCATTACTATGCTGCAATTGTGTCTCGAAAAGTAGAAGACACCAACACGTCCTTGGGTTTTCAAGACCGTCCAGTGACAGTCCTCTGCAATAATCCTCAAGGAGAGCTCAGTCAGCGTTTCCTCAAAGACTTCCAAACCTTCGGTATCTCTACTTTTGTGTGTCGATTAGGAGAACTGCCGTCGGCTGAGTATAATCTCATATCCCTACTCGACCTAGAAA
Organism: Pezicula radicicola; assembly: GCA_003008705.1. Taxonomy (NCBI): domain Eukaryota; kingdom Fungi; phylum Ascomycota; class Leotiomycetes; order Helotiales; family Dermateaceae; genus Pezicula; species Pezicula radicicola. Next base: position 119,678 of record PDUO01000045.1, on the reverse strand, counting down.
GCTCATTTTTTGAAAGCATTACTAAAAATGAGCTTTCTGTGTTCCAAGCCATTTTAAACAACCACAGAAACCGTTCAATCCTCTGGCTGACCAGGCCAGCGCAAGTCATCGGTGTCGTGCGGTCGATCCACGCTGAATCGGCAATTCCATTCTATACTCTAGAGATCGACGATGAACAGGCGAGGTTTTCGAGCCTAGTACAAAGCATACTAGAGAAAATCAAACGCTGTGAAGATATAGAGTTACTCATGCCCAGCAGGGAGTATATTGTCGAGGAGCTATCAAGACTGGCCGGTACCAGGCGTTTTTAGTTGAGACGGCGCGGAATGAGAAGACGGTTAGTACTGGAAGTCAAGATGTCAAGAGCCTTACGACTTCCAAACCTGGCTCGCTGGATTCGCTCTAATGGATTCATGAGATTCAGCCGCAATACGTAGGAGACGATAAGGTAGAAATTGAGGCGCGATCGATTGGTGTGAATTTCAAGGTGGGATCTCCTTACTTGCACTTGCTCTCTTCATCAATGATTTAATTGTTGTAGGATGTGCTTTACGCAATGGGTGTTATCAAAGCGGGACCTTCTGGTGTTCCGCTGGGCCTTGAGATGGCTGGTGTTGTGTAGTAAGTTGGAGCTAACGTGAAGAGCCTCTCTATGGGCGATCGTGTACTAGCTATACCGCCCGATCCATGCTTCAAGACTCTTGTGACTGCGCCTGCCGTACCGGTTGAGAGAATTCCAAACAGTCTGGGCTTTGAAGATACAGCCACCATGCCAATATACTATACCACGGCCCTTAAGTCTTTGGTCAATATTGGAAATTTGCAAAAGGGACAGGTGAGAGTCTAGTCTTCTTCTTTTTTTTTTGTTTCTAGAGAGCGTCAAGGTTAACCAGTTAAAGTCTGTTCTAATCCACTCAGCTGCTGGAGGCGTGGGACATGCAGCAATCCATGTCTGCCGGATCACAGGCTTAGAGGTATTCGCTACAGTGGGTAGTAAAGAAAAGGTAGAATACCTAGTTAAGACTTTCGGCATCCCATGCAACCACACCTTTAATTCCCGAAAGGACTCTTCTCTATGGACTTGATGGCGAAACAGATGGCGGGGGTGTTGATCTTGTACTGAACTCGGTGTCCGGGGAGTTGCTGTACGCGTATTGTTAATTAATTTCCTATTGTCAATTGATTTCCTACTGTCAATTGATTTCCTGTGGGTAGAAAAGGTTGCGTGGACAGAAAATAGCTTGATTCTTAATTTCGGGTTCGAAGAAACAACAAGGAAAAGGGCAAGGGAGAAAAACAAAAGCAAAACCCAGGACATGCACACGAACTTAGAAGGAAGAAACAAAGAAAGACAAACACAAAACATAGCCGCAACAACAACAAAATTCAAGCTCTTTGTTCTACCTAAGTCTTGTTCTCGTTCTTGGTTTTAGTCTTAACTGCTTACTCCACCACCTCCAATTACTACAAGCACTACTAACAACAGCAACAGCAACAGCAACAGCAACAGCAACAGCAACAGCAACAGCAACAGCAACAGCAACAGCAACAGCAACAGCAACAGCAACAGCAACAGCAAGAACCATAAGCCTCTCCTTGAACAACAATGTACCAAAGCTACATCTACATGTCTGTCTAAAAGTCTAGCTACATTCAACCCAACCCAATCTAGGATTTTCCAATCAAAATAGATTTCAATCTTACAACTCCAAACACTAACACCTAACACCACACTCAAAATCAAATCGAGACATCAAATTTCAAAATGCATCAACAAAACCAAAAAGGTTAGAACCAAGCCTATCCTCGCAACCCACTAAACAAAGCACAAGCACACCACAGTTCCAAATACGCACCGCTAGATATCAAAGCAAATCTCAATCCCCCAATTCCAAGCTACGACCACAATTACAAAATCACCTACACTCACACAGAACCAAACGCAAAAGCAAAAGCAAAAGCAATTCAATTCTGAAAATCAACCACCTACCAAAGATTTCTCAGAAGGCGAAGTAGGAACAGCAGCGGTGACAAGCTCTGAAACAGCTGCGACGGCGACTCAACATTAACAACTATTGCAGTAGCGGAAACTACTGCTTGCGGAATTGGAGAATTGGGAGTGGAGGAGACGTGTAAGGGTGTTGGGTACGCAGGCCCGTGAGGCAGCTAGGATTGTTGAAGAAGAGGAGGAGGAGGACGAGGAGCAGCATAAAAATAGAGGCCAAGGAGGGTAAGTAGGCATAGAATAGATTGATAGGTTTCTAGGTTTCTATATAGAGGGAATAGAAGTGAAGTATACCGGAAGTGCACTATAAGGATAGAGATAGAGATGCTAGTACTTGGAATCAATTAATTAATTCCATTCTATTCTATTTATATTAATTCACGGTCGAGTAATTCTATTTGGTATTAGCAGTCACGAGATCAATGGCGTTTCCATATAGACAAACACCCAATTCCATCTCTCCCTCTCTCTCTCTCTCTTTCAAAAAAATCCATATACTTGACTGACTAGATTCGATTTCAATCATCTTCATTTCGTATAATAGCGCAAAACGAGTGCCTTATGGCCGAAGAGCTCGAGGCCGATTGCGTAGGCAGGGAACAACTTCGTGTTATTGAGGAGGAACTTCAGAGGCGAGCAGCTTCTCTCACAGATGGTATTCACCCTGCTGACATCTCCAGCGCCGCCGCCCTATTTCTCATTGCACTCGAGGATAGGAAGGTGAATACAAGGGTTGACCGAACTCAGTCGCTGCCATTGAATTTACGATAACCACCAGCTGATGCTGCTGATGCGGACGACCATCCTCCAGAGCCACGTCCACGTCTTTATTCCCTCCCTCCAAGCCTAGCCAACCACAGCCCACCACTTCCAACCCCCGCTGCGCTGCGTCCTCGTCGTCGCCCATGATGGTGGCTCACCGTATTCACGACTTGGATATGGTTTGTTTCTAATAAGAGGTATATTAATTTTTGTAACATAGAGTGGAATCGGGAGCTAGTCAAAAGCTGTAGAATTTATAAAATGTTACATAGATACTAACAGCAATGCCCATTACAATACAGAGTACGAACTATACAACTAAGAACTAAGACTTTGTTCTCTCAGCCTACCTTCCCTCTTAACCCCCCCTAAAAAATCTCTCGTAGGTACTACAACTATCGGCCTCGTCCCTAAAAACCACTCTAGAAAAGTACAGCCTCTTTTCTCTCCCGCTGTACTCACCGTAAATAGTAGTGTATTGAATATCACCAATTCCCTATTACTAAATCTGCTTCATCTATACTACCTACTAATATCTTATATTGTTGTCGCATTAGGTAATTACTATAAATAATTCTGTCGTGAATTTTGTGAATTGATCGAACCGCCCACGTGATATATATAGTGCTGGGTTGCTGAGTCACAGCCTGTGTACTTCGTACCCCGCCTGCCTTCGTATAGCCAGTCACATGGATGACACCATGGTATACATTTGCCACGTGGTAGGGTCACGTGGATAACCCCGTGACATACCTTTGCTATAGGGTGCTACTATCTCTCGCTAACATCACGCCTTGCTAATAGGAGAAGATCTTGCTAAAATTGTTGTAGCCTCCTATAAAAATAATAATTATCTTAAGGACACAGTTCCCCAACCTCTACTTCCTGCAGCTGACCAACCGCTATTTCTACACCCTAATAGCCGGACCCACCTCCCAACTACGCTATCGCTTGTGGTCGGCCCAAGCAAGTGTCCCATCTGGGCAAGTGTCCCACGAAAATCGTTAAAATACAGACCTACCTACCTACCTAAAACCACCAAAAACCACTATAATAGCCTACTATAACGTCCTATTATTATAGCAAATATATTACGAAATCAGACTATGATCATGTATTTAATGAGGCCCGCTAGTAGGCTATTGAACACCTAGAAGAGTCCCTAATTACAGCTGCCCGAATATATCATGTTAAGGAAGAAGTACTACGGAAATCGATTACCTACCTACGGTAGAGGGTTAGGAACTCTAGTAGGCTATATAATCGCTATAGAGGTAATAATAGGATATTGAATAAGGTACAGGAGGAGGCTATTCGTTAGTATTACTACGAGTAATAGGAGATAGGGTTAGGTACTATACATCGAATAGTTTTTGCTATAGTCTGTTTTTTACTATAAGTATAAACCCTACCTAATACCTAGTTTATATATACTAATAGGCTTTCTTATATATAGTCTGAATCCCCTCTACGAGATCCTCTAAGTTCGACCTAGTTTTTAGACTAGCTAAAATCGAATAAAACCCTCTATACTATTAAAACGAAGCCAATTACCTATACGCGTCTCGAATCATATATAGAGGAAGATCTAAAGCACTAGTTCTAGTTGCTTTATGAAACAATAGACGAATATAAGATCAAGTCTAGGAAGAACGTTCTAAATATAGATGAATCTAGTACACGAATTAGGTACCCTGTTAGAGAGTATATTATAGTTCTAATTAAAGTTAAGGAGCTATATACCTTAAGCCTAGAAAACCGTAAGTCTGTTACTATAATAGAGACTATTATTGTAGATAGAAGAGAGCCACCACCACCATTTATAATTACCCCTAGGTAGAAGATTATAGACAATTGGATTAGTAACAAGCTAGTTAGGAATAAGAGAGTAGTATATAGTCCTATAGACTATACTAACAACGATATCACAATCTAATTCCTATATTATTTAATTAAGTATACTCAAGCTAGACTAGAAAAGCCTTAGAAGCTTCTATTACTAGATGGGTATAAATCTTACTATATAGATGAATTTAAGCTATTAGTAGTAGAGTACTATATAAAGCTATTCTACTTCCTATCATATCTCACTTATATTTTACAACTACTAGACGTTGGTATATTTAGGCCTTAGAAGTACTACTATAACCTAGTAATACAAAGTACCCTCCGGAGCCTTGATTTCGAATATACTATAACTTCATTCTTTCGGGATTTAACATCTATTCGACAATAAACAATAAAGCCTTATATAATTCATAATTCATTTCAGACCTCTGGTATATAGCTACTAAGTTATAAAGTAGGGTTATAAAAGATATACTCCTATTAAAAGAAGAAACGGTTAATCGACGAATTAGAAGAAGAACTTAAACTTCTAGTACATCTACTAACTAAACCTACAGAGATATAGGAGCTCTCTGCAACTATTAGGGCTCTTGGTGATAGAGATCCTACTCAATTCTCTAATCTATCTATTAAGACGTTTTATACTACTATAAGAACTATTGATACCTAGCTTTAGAAGGCTACCCTTATAAGTATTTAATATACTATGTTACAGCAATAAATTAGGGAGGATAATAAACAAAAGGTTATAAGTAGACGGAGTATTTATAAGGGTAGCCTATCTATTACAATTAATAAACTTAGAGCCTACAAGAAAGAGAGAGATAAGAAGGAAGTAAGTAAGGCTATTCGGAAGGTAAAGAAGAGATTAAGCCAAGCTATTAATAAAGTAAAGAGGGAGCTTAATACTAGAGGGATCTAAGCTAGAAAGGATAAGAAAACAAGGCTTTAACGTCTATTAGACTATAATACCTAGAATAGACTACTAGATCTAGTTGACTTTATTCGAATTTAGGAGCTAGATAAAGAGCCAACTAAGTTAGAGAGATTAAAGACTACAGAGGAGTATTATCCTAAATTAGTCTAGTATATTCGAGAGCTTAAAGCCTAAGCAACTAATAGAGAATTACCTAAAAAAGAAGAAGAAGAAGAAGAAGAAGAACTAATAGTTAAAGTTAGGGAATCGCAAGTAAAGGAAGACGTTAGAGACTATATAGACTCTAGCCACTACAACCATGTCGATGCTTTTTGATTTTTTATATAGAGTGTGAACGCAGAACAGAAACAGACGAACGTAGCGTGCGAATTTTCTAGATCAAATTGCTGTGCCAAGTAGTGTGAATGTGTGTGAGCGAGATATAGAGAAGATAGTGAAGGAGTTGATTCAAACCTAGCTTAAAAGCTCTAGGTGACAACCTCTTCTACTTTGTGGCGATGCTTGGTTGGTGCACGACGCGACACCACTTGACGTGACACGACGCGACGCGCTGCGTACTGTGAAACATTTCATACATTTGGCAGATCCAAATAGGATTTCCTCAAGTAATAGCGATTATAGCAGCTATAGATATTGTAAAATAATTACTGTAGGGGTTCCTAAGTAACGGATATTCGAGTGTATAGCCCGGAGAGAAAGGGGAGTACATCCAGCAGCTTCAGTCATTTTAGTGTCAGTTAACTCACCAAATATTATATTATTAATTATCTCGAGCTGTAACTTTGTAAAATTCGGTGCCATAGTATTGCAGAGAGCTGTTTGCCTTCAGGTAAAACATTCCACGTAGGTGCACGATGCAGAGGGTCAATATTAAGCCTCAAAAAGGACACAGAAGAAGAAGGGGTCAGCATCGAACCTCAAGGAATACAATGGAAGAAAGGGTTAGCATTGAGTCTCAAAGGCGGCGGTGGATGTCCTCAGGCTACAATATAATAACAAAGAAACAACTAACCAGAATAATCCTAATGCTGACTCCAATGTCTTGGCAGTGTGGCTCAACAAAACGTAAAGAGTTTTACAGCTTTTTCTCTGTATGTTTTATTGTTATTCCCAACTTCTGGGTCGAATTGCGTGAGGATCTACAACCCTTCCAAAGAGGGAACCAGTTCGAGACTTAAAGCATAGGTGTGCAACTTCGTCGAATCTTCATTAGGTTGAGAAAGACCAAGAGTATTCTGTTGAAGGCTAGAGTCCGCGGGTGGTTGGACAACTATTAGGCTCTGAAATGTATATGCTGGCTCAGCGTCCGAATAGAGTCTTCGGATATTTTGAAGACCTATTTGTTTATATAGTATCATGTTATATAAAAGCTTCGGGATGTCTTGCAATAGAATTCTGATTTCTTGCTTAGGGTTAAATCGTACCCTAAAGTGGACCGTTGCAATAGTCGGGCCGGTCATACACTCAATGCCTTAAACAGGAGCGGTCGGCCGCTAAGCGTAATGCCAAATACTACATCATCTATATCTGAATATCGCGAGACTATCAGAGCCTATGTAGTATAGATAATGGTTGACTGTGTGATTTCTGACTCTGGCTGTTGCGGGAGATCGAAGCTGTAATTGAGTGAAGTAGTTGCTGAAGGCCAGTACGAGTCTCCCGGAAGATTAGGGAATGACGGGCCAAGGATACTAGTAAGCTGGGTGCTCCAGAACTATTTTGAAGTAGCTTGATAAATATCTTTAAGACACTTTATAAAGTTGTTGAATTCGGTGGTAGGGTTCGGTACTGCGATATAGTAAACTTGTTCTACGTCTTGGAGTATTCGTGGCAACGACAAGCTATCGTAGATGGCGTAGTGTATTGTCTACACAAAATATTAGCGGCGCGATGCTAAATCGTTGGCAATAGTATAATTCACAAGTTGATGACCGTACTTAATTGTCTTTTTCTTGAGACTTTCGAGGTACGACAACAGGTTATTAGACACCTGCCATAGAACTGCCTCTGTTAGCACGGCTTGTAGTGCACCGAATTAGCTTAATTGGACAATCCTTGTACGTAGGATGGGATGATGCTGACCCACTTTGCCCTAAGAGTCTTGAAATTGCGTAACATCTAGTGCCGGAGGTAGCTTAAAAACTTCCTGTACTACATTTGAACCATCATTTGTCAAGGAAAGAGCTATAAGGCCTTCCTGTAGAGTAGTGCAAGGATAAATATCCTCAATAAGGTCTTCACTAACTTTACAGCTTTAAGCAACCTCATATATACATCTGGCAGTCCCTAATTCTTCAACCAAGGCAAATAGCTTAATATTAAGGCTCCTCTGTGGTTCAAAACTTGACATTTCCAATGCTATGTCTGACAACCTTAGGTGCTTGAGTATATGGTGTGCGGAGATGAGAAGACCTGTATCTCGAGCTCCGGCAACCAGTCTTATCGCGTTGATTGAGTCCCTTCCCATGTGGAAAAAGCTATCGTAAGAGCCTATGATACTTCTTCAACACTACCTAATATATTACTCCACAGACGTTGTAGAAGTTTCTCTGTCCTTGTTGAAGCTACTCGCCGGTTTTTTGATGGAGCGGCAAAGGCAGCAAGTTGCTCTCGAGATAGCTCTCCTCCTATCTGACGCAACCGCTTTCGGTTCACCTTTCCTGATGCTAACAGTTCCGAGAGAGACAAAAAGTAACGGAATCATGTAGCTAGGTACTGAATTAGATAAATCGGACGAAAGGTTCTTGATTACTAGTTTCAACCTTTACTGATCTTCTAACAATATCGAAGCCATATCACCATTGACGTTATCATGGCCAGCCTATACAAAGTCTTCCCCAAGAAAAGCAACCAGCTTTGCCTTATCGTTTTCAGCATGTTGAAACAACACTACTTCAACAACTTTAATTAGAGAGGGCAGTAGCCTTGCCAGGTGATACTCAATTTCACTCAGTTCGACCCGCTGACCCTGTATTTTGACCTGTGTATCGTTTTGTCCAATAAATTTAATGGTGGTATCGCTCTCGTAGCGTACCAAGTCACCAGTCCGATAGAAACGCCTTCCTAAAGGCAGGCCAGTCTTTCATGCCCAAGAGGGGTTTTCAATGAAGACTTCGGTAGTTTTCTTGGGATTGTTCAGGTAGCAGTCGGCGAACAGAGCGTTGGCCTTGGCCTGGGCGTCACCGGCGGTTCCATCAGAGATCTAGAAGTCATTGTAGGCAGTAGCTGTGAACACGCTTCCACCAGTTGCAGCAGCAGCGGAAACGGCGACGGTGCTCGAGGCAGCAGAAGAGGCGACAGCAGTAGCCTCGGCGGTTGCTGATGAGGTGGTTAGGCTAGTATATGCCCCTCAAGAAGGAGCTCTCCTACACTGCCCATAGGTATATCAGTGTAGTAGTTTCTGCCCACTGGTCTCATTGGACCTTTGTGACCGTCTCCACACCCAACAAGAGTACTTTAAGGGTTCAAATAGACTCAGGCGATATTAATTTCATAAATGATAGTGTTAGCTTAGCGGAGTCTACTCTTGCCCTCTTTATGAAACTAGCAAGATCATTTAAGCGGTCGTGTTCCAACGGTGAGAATTCTACTTGACCTCGGATTCTTGTGGGTTTTGTACAATCAGAAGATTCTGAAAGTTGCAGGCCGCTTGTGTATGTGAATTAATTTTTACTATGGCCTGTAGGCCGATCTGTTCAAATGGGGTTGATGCTATTGCTTGGTTTTGAATGGTGTGGAGAAAACTATCCACGGACTGCTCCTTGAATTGTACTCAGACTGGGATAGTTGCGATAGTTGGTCCGAGGATCGTATCAATGCCAGGGACATGTGCCGCTCGACCGTTGACCGCGGCACCAAACACTACATCTGAGGAGTTGGAATAACTTGCTACTACAAGCGCCCACGCAGCTCAAATGACTGTGGCTAGTGTTGAATCGGAGCCGAATCGTTTCCTCAAGACTATATTATGTTCAAGGACAGCATTTGCCAGTGGTCGATATGTCACTGTTGTGAGTTGTGGAAATGTATGTGCTTGTGCTCCAGACAGTCGGCAGCGCCAAAACTCTTGTACTTCGCTGTGATCTACGCTCTTTAGATATTTTACAAGAGATTTAAGTCTTATCATTGGTCCTGGGAGTTGCCCTATTGTAGATACTCTCATTGCCGTTGAAAATATTATGCAATAACTATCCGTCGTATATTACATAATGAGCTCTCTATGCAAAGTAGCTGATGCTATTAGAGTCTTCAATAATGGAACATCGAACTAGAGGGTCTTCCAGCTCCATAGGCTTCTGCTTGTCCGCAGAACAGTAAGTCTCTAAACTTGTACCGTTCAACCACAATATGCCCTGTGCAAGTACCCCTTGTACCAATGAATATTCTATTGTTTGGACAATGCGCAGAACGGCATTCTGCTGTGCCAATCAACTCCACGCAGCCCTGAAAAGACCCACATTCAGTGACTATCGTAAATAAATTAAGAGACATATCCACCACGTTCATTAGAAAGTGTCATTAAACCTTCTTGAAGTAGGGTACAGGGATAGACATCTTCGAGCTAGTCTTTGGGAACCTGGCAACTACTACATACTTCGCTACGTAAATGGTCCATATCCTTAACACTATTAAGCAATTTAAATAGCAGAATGTTAGCAGCTACAACATTATAAGATTAGGTAACGATGGGGGCTATGTCTGATAGGATGGGATTTCTAAAGATATCTTCGAAATGAATGAGGAGTCCATCTTCATGTACTGCTTGTACAAGTTGTAAAGTGCCGATGGAGCCCTCACCAAGGCTGAAAAAGCTATGCTGAACAGTTATAATCTCTGTTGATAACTTTAATACCCTCCCCCAGAGATTCTGGAGTTTGAGCTCCATAGCTGAATCCGGTGACGATCTCTCGTTTAACCGGACTTAGTAAGTGTAGAAAAGGGTGTACATGTGGTGATAGTGTTAACGATCCCTTGGTCTGTTGCCCCTGCGCGTTGTTTAGTAGGTGTATCACCTTAAGGAAGCCGATTGTAGTAGGTGTCTATAGGATGAAGATATTTGGTTGGGGAGGGATAATAATATTCTTATACCACTTATAAATGTGCCGGCTACGGCTACTTTATATAGTGTAGGGGTCTTAACTTGTATAATTCCTTTACTGTTATATGGTACCAGCTGCTGAGATCGTGTCTAAGCGAAAACTACGAAGCTCTGCTGCTTAACCCCGTCTGGCAATTATTCTTGGATGTCGTTGTCTGAAGTGTCAAACAGCTCAGAGAGCTTTGCCCAATGTAACACTACTAGGTAGTTGTACTTTCAGTCCCTCATGCCCTTGTAGCAAGTTTCTAGTTTCCTGCCGTGTTAGACAACGAACAAGGAGTAGTTGACATTTGGAGATGCGTGTACGCTAATAGCTGTAGAAAAGTTTCTTTGGTAGATGTAGCGAGTGATTCCAAATATACTTTAGAAGGGCTGTCAAGGAAACGGGGCTGTAATAAAAGATTATAGTCCTTCCTATTTCTCTGTCCTCTTAGAAATCACCAGGTTCTCATCCCGTTTCCAAGGGCGAACCTCTGTGCTAGCTCCATTACCCAACACACATCCTCGAAGTCGAAAATGGCCTCAAATTCGACTGCTCTATCGGCGAAGGATAAGGATACCACGAACTGGATAAAGGAAGACTCCGTAGTTCTTAAGCGGCATTGCATAGATCGGGGTATTCTGAAGGATGAAGATATACTTTCGAGCAAGAGTGTAATGTCGATGATACTGCCTTGCTATGATGTGGGCCTCTACGAGAATCGCGGTGCATTGGGCAAGGCTGTCAATGAGAGCACTTTTGCTAAAATTGAAACACTATAGCATCAGAGAAGAAAGGAAGATGTTACGAGTGTAGTGATAAGTCGAGGTTTGTTTGTAGTGTTGTGATGTTGTGATGATATTAGTCTTTTGATGGATAACTCGATTATAGAATAAAGTAAGGTCTAAAGGGATATATATATATACATCAAAAGTAGGTTAATTACGTAGCTACAAATCACCTGATTTCCTGCTGACAGATGATAGTGATGGTTGGTGGTGTGGTTGGTGTGGGGGAGGGTAGTAATGGTGATGGATTTCTTCTCTTTCTTTGCCTTTGCCTTTGCCTTCTTCTTTTTCTTGTCTAGACTATTGTATAGAAGGAAAGAGCTCTCAATCTATTAATCCTTAATTTGTCTAGACCTGGTGAGTTTCCCTGTGATAAGTCAAATTAAGCCACTTTTGGATACAATACTTACTTTCTGGCTCAGTACAACTATATACCGTGTCCGCTGCCTATGCTGCCCAACGACAACAGCCACTGCATCAATCCCTACCGCGGCCACCTTTTACTCTTTATACCACCAACTTCAAATTACCATTTACTTACAACAAGTAAGTAAAACCTCAACAATAAAAAGATAGTAATACAAATATCACTAGGTATCGGAGTAAGTTCAATCTAAATAGATCTCGTTCAATAGGGAAATTTCGTTCTAACGTGCCTCCAGTACTTAAAAACCATGGAAAAACAGGACCCTACACCCAACCCCCCAAAAGATATCGGCCATCCTAGCAATAGAATATTAAAAGTAATTGAAAGTAACGATTTCAACACAATCGAATTTCGGAAGTGGGTAATATTTCCACCGGCGGCCGCTTGTCAAGGCGTAGTTCCGGAGGTTAGGAACGCTTGGCTTTCGGGCCGGGAAAATAGATACCCCGGCTGGAATAACTATGCGACAGATTTTCAAACCAGAATAACACCACTAAATAGGAAAAGATGGCTGATATCTAAGGCTTTGGAGAGAAATTACTTCAAGTCGGTTTTGCCTTAGGCATTTACTTTAAGTAATTTTATGCAATTATCCTAGTTTGGTCACCCTTGCAAAAGTTTATTATTGTAAGAGCCTATTAACTTGTTATAGAAGGATGTAGAGAGATAATCGACAATATTATTTTTATAGTATAGTCTACACTAAACTACTGCTACCAATGTAGCAACGTCGCAGCAATCCTTAAGCTTGGCGAAGACGGAAATAACAAAGGTATTATCTTACGTACAATTAATTGCAAAAGTAAGGAGTGTCTTTACATTAGTTGATGCCGCATTTACCGACCAAGTCCTAGAGATAAGATGACGAACTACGCAGCACAAGCGGCTCTTGAATTAGAATTATCTACAATGTTGAATGCTGTGAAAACAGTAACAGAAACTAGTAAGTAGTAGATATCAATGTGGTCTTATTAGTATAAATGATGATCTTACTAACAGGTACTTAATACTTAGATACCTAAGTTCCACTAGGCTATTACTGATTGATTGTCTGTTCATTCCAGGCTATATAGAGTTTCGAAACTACTATCTCTGTCTTACTGTATCTAAGTAAAAGGTGTGTTCGCTACAGCGTGGGCCGACAATTCTGACACCGTCTAGTGGTACGTTCGGTGTAACATACAAATATATATGTACACAGGTGACACGTCAAAATATACAGCAACTCAGCCGCCTACTCCCCGCCGTCTTCAACTTGAACCTTCTAAGAGCGCCGAAAGAACTCCCGCAAAGTTTTCCCCATCGTAACATAATCATTATTGAGCAATATCAGCAGCAATATGTCGTTCTCACTCTGGCCGAGCAGTTCAAGCTTTGGAAGCTTGAGCTCCCCTTCTAACGGCGGGGAGAAACAACCCTTAATGCCCACCATCAATTTCATAAAAGTAATTCATTCGAGTAGACTCCCCATCTTTCATTACAAAGATTTGGCAAAAGTGTATTCTACTAACGCATCTGGATTTGTAAGGTCTAGTGCGCATATTGTTGTAGAGGTTGGGAATATTCCTAGTGGCGCCTATATTACCATAAAACGCACGCAACCTTTAGGCCACAACGACAGTGACCTTACCAAGCATTTCGATAGAATTCTTGCACAGGTGACGCTTGAGTTACGCATTCTTACACGGCAGCAACTACGCGGACATCCAAATATTGTCAACATTCGGGGAGTTTGTTACGAGGAACCAATTACTAATCTTAACACAGTCAGCATCGGTCAGTTTCACCTCGTCCTGGAATATTCATACCTCGATAACATAGCTTCTTTTCTTTAGCAAAGCGGACAGCATCAAAGGTAGAGTCTTTCGGAGTCAGTAATAAAGTTAGCAAACCTTGATTATTTATGGGCTTTCCTTCTGTCAATATCTGCAATGGCAAAGCGCAAAATCTCATCAACAATGCCATTGAAGCTCACATCGACTATCCCATGTCTTATTTGTGATTCAATAGAGTATGGATTGTTCAAGGAGTTGCCTTGGCCACAGAGCTGATCATGTCCTGTAGACATTTCACTATGGGCTGGACTGCTTTTGCACAAGCACTTGAAACACTTTGCGGAGCTCTGAGGCAAGTTCTGCTTGGAGAAAGGCAATTAAGGCTAGGAGGGCTCGAGCCTGCCTGGGAACTTGTATAGCAATGGGACATCTTTTGACTGCTTGATTAATATGGTAGGTAATAGGAACTATTATCTCATGGACAACCTTCTTGGGAAGTAGATGAGCAATTAGGACTGTTTCATAACTACAACAGAGTTTATACAATGCTGGCAATGACAAGATCACCATATCCTATAGTGATAGATTATAACAGAACTGTAGCCAAGGCTTCTACTGATTTCACCAGGAGGTATTTACCCGTCAGGTATGTTCATTTGGCTAGGCTGTACTACAGATGTCACAAGACAAATCCGGAGGATGCAGACACTAAAGCCAAGGATAATCAATAGCAGCCCATTGATATTCTCAATTAAGACTATCTACCTTCTTAGGTACCGGAGTTTTGCCTATTATTAGCCTCTGAATGGGCTTTGTTACTCAATGGGAGCTATATTACTGCCATGTAGGCCCCTTTCCATTGCTTACCTTATCTAGAAATGCTCAATGCCATGGTTATTACAGGCGCAATCTTTGATATTATTGCGATAACCACTCAAATATATAACAAGACAAGTAGTCTATATTGCATATATAACCCAGCATTTTTCCCTCTCTCATTAATTAACTACAAGAAGTACCTTGCTTTTCTCACGAATGTATTGTCTATTCTACTTTGGAACCACTCTGGCTTATCCTAGCAAAAGCATTGACAGGCAGAACTAGCAATTGTGATAAGGTAGAATTTCTTTTAATGTAGTATCCTAGCTTCCAGAGTGTCAACCACCTCACACAGGGCAGCTTGCCTTGGCTAACTGCAATCTGGGATTTCTTCTCAGCACATTTCTTTGACCCAACCGGAGAAGACTCTGCCTTCGACGCTAATCGTATCATGAACTTTATAACTTCCGTTGTATATTTCAAGGCTAGCGCAAGCCAGGCTTATACTCTTCTTGCCTTGCTATAGATATCAGCCGTGATGGCGACTTGTTGAGTCTTCTTGACTGTATCTTCTTGGTTAATATAGATAGCGTCTGCCTATAATAGTCTAGTGCGATCTAGATACCTATATGCTATAAGCGCGGCATAGAGGTTGCGACTAATTTTTAAGACTTGATAGTCTAGGAAGTTAGTCTGATCGAACTCGGGATAGCTGCCCCGGGAATACAAAATAGCCTCATATTTGCATTGAGCGTTAAGCTTGTGGATTTTAAGGGAGCCTCAAAGCTGTTCTATCAAGTTAAGCCCCTCACCTTGTACGCTTGTGCGCCAAGCCGGGAATGCATGTAATCCCTAACCGCTTTTCTTACTGTTATTTCTACGCTGTTTAGGGGCTTCAGCTCCTACGGCACAGGTGGTGGGACAGCCCTAGGATTCAACCGTACGGGGAGCCGAACAGCCCGTACTACAGGGCTGTGAGGGACCGAAGGGCTTATGCATAGAGGCTATACACCCATAATAGAATAGCGGTCATATTAGTATCGTTTACTCTACAAGTAGCACCCTGTAATCGTAAAAGTGGATATACGCTCACTGCACCCTGAAGGATTATTGCTGGACTAATTGTACGTTAGATATGTTCCTCGGCATCAATAAGACGGCGCGGAATAGTATAGCGTTGCGACGGTAAACAACCTTAGTATACCGTGGGGTAAGAGCTAGAAGAATAAGACAATACTTGATAGAAATCTGAGGAGCTTACTAGAGTGTAGTTGGTAGAAGAGAAACTATTGGCCTTCACAAACGCCAGCTTAATATATTACCGACGTGTCAGGTTGAACCTCCATATTCTAAAAACCAGAGTCAATAGCCACTTAACACAGCACATCCATATATTTCAAGCTTCGAGGTTGCCGACTTGCTTAGCATTACTAGCCATCAGAGGTTCGTAGTTCAGAGTATCGTCAAGGGAACTTTTTGACACCCCAGCAGCAGGCTCACTTTAATACAATATTAATAAGAACATAGATTGAGTCTCGGAAGACAAAATATCATCAGATATATTGAACTTAACCTCGGGTATCGCCAATGTCCAGCCTACCCAGCGACTAGACACAGATCAAATAGACCAACCTAACAGGATAGAAACAACCTTTAGCACTTTCGCAGGCCCTGACTACGTCTTCGCATCCCAGCCAATTCCAGACCTATACAAATTCTGTCAGAAACTCATCCCTGCAATCTAACAATTCGAGGTATATATTGAGAGATTAGAAGTACTAGATGGCAACACGAAAAGAAACTCTAAGAGTATTCCACGTGATGATATAGCTTCCGATGTCGATCCTGACAACAATCTTGAAGCTGACAGACGCAGTGGCACTAAGGCTTTGAGAGATGTCGTTGATAATGGGGGCTTCCAAGACACTGTAGACGAAGAGATGACCTCTGAGTCTGGGGATCAATCCAGTACTGCCGGGAGCCTACAAGGAGTTTCATATTACAGTAGTCTTTGGGAGAAAGCTCTTAATACCTCCCACCACAAAGACCTTATCGCTCTGAGAGAATCAGCTGTCGCTGGCTGCGCACTTTGCGCTACCTTCATACGAACCGTTGTGCTAAATCTGCGACATGTAGAGAAAGAAGGCGACGAAGAATATCTGTTCCAGCAAGCAGCCAAGCGGAGATCCCAGGGCTCCGCAATCTCACCTGAAGTTGTTTCATTGACAAAGTTTAAGGGTGGCAGTTTCCTAAACGTTAACCTGATGTTCGCTAATAGGCGAGCTCCCGCGGCGGAACGTGCTTCTCAACGTCCATTCTTCATGGGATCAGAATTTAAGTATGTTTTGTCTCTTCCCTATCGAAATCCTGCAATATTGTTTGAGATTAACGTAACTTATTAACAGGTAATGGGATGCCTTCATCTAATCCTTTCTACTATCTAAAACACGACATCTCATTGAGCGCTATAAAACGCATTAGCCGCACCATGTGGCAGCATTTTTTATATATAGCGAGGGCACAAGCCTAGACCAGAGCTGATAACTCTAGTGCACGTAAGATTACCACCACTCTATCGCAAGTTACAGATGGCGGTGGAAGAATTAGAGCATCCGATAACACGAGAGATGGTCTGCCGTTGTTAAAGCAATGGCTGCAAAAATACTGCATACAGCACCAAGTATGCCCGTGAATAGATATGAAGGTAGCGCTCACGCGTCTGGTGTATGTGGGAGGTGTAATCCCACGGCTATGCATAACGAATGCATCTGCGAAGTATCAACGCTAGGCCTCACTCAGTCACAGCTGGGGAGCCACGCATTTCTTGGCCCTAACCAAGGGTAATGTAGAAGAATTTCAAGCGCAAATACCTCCCGAAGCTCTGTCCAAAACCTTCAAGGACACCATTGAGATTACCCAGCAGTCGGAGATTGATTACATCTGGGTCGACTCGCTCTGTATCATACAAAATGATGCAGATGATTGGAGAAAAGAATCTGCATTGATGAGCTGTGTGTACGGCGGGTCGACTATTAACATAGCTGCCTCAGCGGCTCGCGATAGCAACGGTGGCTGCTTCTCCCAACGACCCGAAAGCTGGAATTGTCGAATTGCGGTAGGCAACGAGGCGGGAGAAAGTCTCAACTTGGTTCATCAAAATTTGTATAGGAACGACTTCAGATATATGCCACTCCTCCACCGAGCCTGGACGTTACAAGAGCGCCTCTTAC
Source organism: Pezicula radicicola (assembly GCA_003008705.1). Lineage (NCBI taxonomy): Eukaryota > Fungi > Ascomycota > Leotiomycetes > Helotiales > Dermateaceae > Pezicula > Pezicula radicicola. The sequence goes on along the minus strand of PDUO01000045.1, from coordinate 102,009 downwards.
CGCCTCGGATGGTGCATTTTACAAGAACACAACTGTACTGGGAGTGCCATCAAACCACCGCCTGTGAGAGGTTTCCTTGTGGCGGTATTCCACGCAATTACACTACCTCCAAACTATTCCTCCAGAAACAACCAATCCGGGCTTTGATGTGGGAATCAGTCATTCGGCTTTACTCTCAATGCGACTTGACACGCCATTCCGGTAAGCTCATGGCGATCTCCGGTCTTGCTAGAGCCATTCAGTAGCAAAGTGGAGACAGTTATCTTGCGGGACTGTAGAGGGAAGATATAGAACTACAGCTTTATGAACGTAAATCTTGTAGATGCGAGACCTATACCGCACCTAGCTGGTCTTGGGCATCAATTCACGGGGAAGTTGAAACAAACATACTTCAATATGATATCGAATCTCCGGAATCCATAGTTCATGTTCATGTACAAGTTTTAACTGCTAATGTTACCCCGGTTGGGAAGGGTCCCTTCGGAGCCGTACATTACGGCAGCTTGTGTCTTAAATGTGATCGTGTGGTTCAGGCTGTCATAGTTGGCCCAGGAAAGCTGCAGATGAGCAGCAAGCTGATACAGTTACTTGAGGAACATTTGACTGCATGCTCTTTTGACGGGCAACCTCCGCTATTTGGTGTGCCGCTCTGTCTTGTGCCAGTTGCTTTGGTACTCCGCGGCAAGTACCATTTCATCGCGGGTTTGATTTTGTAGTCTACCGTGAAACAACGAGGCCAATGTCGAAGAGTTGGCATTTTTGAGATCAACTGTGAAGATGTTGAAGTGTTTGAAATTCTGGCTATGAAACCCGGTAATTGTGCCACGGACCTCTCACTCACCCCCTACACCCAATGGTCTCTCTTCCCCTCCCTTCCCCTCCCTTGCCAGCAGCACCCTCAACAATATACTTCCCCCAAGCAGAAAAATAATCATATATACCATTATCACTGCATGACCAACTATATATTTCAGCTTCTAGTAGTATATATTTGAGCTCACGACTCCATTCAGATTTCCCCAACCAATCACAAAGCCTAATACTATACCACGCTTATATATGCCTTTGGCATTGTTTAACACCTAGGTAATCGTATTAGCGATGCAGGGATATATACCCAGTGCTCTGAGGAAAGTGCCTGTATATTTTACCCCCGCTTTGTCAGAGCTGAGAAGCATTGCAAAGCCTGCGATACCAAGAAAAGAGATAAAGATATTGTAAAGACCACACTGCTTGGTGCAATTAGTAATGAAGCCGATCGTGATGATAAGAACAGCGGCAGTGGCATAGGGAGGGACAGTGAGAAGTTGACCTTTGGTGTTTGAGTAGCCGAGTTCGGAGATAATAGTGGGGAGAAAGAGGGAGAAGGTATAGAGAGGTATATTGCAGGCCATGTAGACAATTATACCTAACTATATCTTATAATCATTCAATGCCATCCACACCTATTTTAGCTTGAAGTCTTTATGCTCAGCACTGGACTGCTGATCCAATTTCAACTGTCTGATAACACGTGCGCGATCTTGTTCGGAAAGGAAGGTAGTTGAATCAGGGAAGTTAAGGACAGTCCAGAAGGAAGCAACTCTAAAAAGGACTGTAATAATTCCTTTGAGGATGAAGATCCATGCCCATCCCGGATAGCTGCCGAGACTATTTATCTTCTCGATGGCAGCAGCGAGAAGACCTCCAAAGGAACCAGAGACGGCAGCAGTAGAGAAGAAGATGGCGGCGCATATGCCGAATTCGGAATTCTTGTACCAACAGGAAAGGTAGTAGTTGATGTCTGGGAAGAGACCGGCTTCTGTAGGGCTAAGAAACCACTATAGAGGGTAGCATAGGGAAGAAAGGTGGAGTGGAGGTTCGTATAAGAGCGCGGGAGGCTTACCCATGGGATCATAATCAGGTCAAGCTTCCAAAGGAGTTTACGATCCTATTCCACCATATTAGCACAAGCTCAAGCTCTCCACAAGATCTGAACTAACAATAATAGCCCTCTCCTCCGCGCTCAAATACGCATCCGGATCCGGAGGCAAATCACCCGCATACCCCGTCTGTCCTTGTCCTACTCCTGCACCTCTGACAATCTTCTTATTACTACTCCTATTACTCTTCTGTTCAACAACTGGCTTTCCTCTATGTCGCTGTTGCCAATGCGCTAACCAAATTATCTAGAAGAGGGGATGGAAGTAAGAAAAAGGACGCGACGTCAATATAAGGAAATCCACCAACCTGGCCCGGTCCTCGAATGGCTCCCCTCATTTGGCATGGCCGACGATTAAGGCGAAAATTGGCCTAGTGCATCAGGTCGGCTGGGGTCTCTCTGTTTTACACGAATGCTACATCTGCTATAGTAACCTTAAGATCTAAAATGTCTTAGTCTTCAACGGCAAAGTCTTTGTCACAAAGATGGCTATTACGTTGTGAAATTGGCCGACTTTGGAAATGGGTATACATTCGAACAGCTGTACACTGCTCGAGCCTTGGATAATGATAGTTCGCTGGCTTTGTCAGAATTGTTTTGCCGTAGCTGCCGTCTGCGTCCTCCGAGGCCATTCGGACATTCTACTCTCCCCTATTCTCTGGACAAGGCTTTGACAGATTCGGCACTTTGTGTCATCATTCTCGCTAAATGGTCCCTGCGTGGCTGCGCCAAGTGCCGGATAATGCACCGCTTCTCTAACAAGGGTCAAGCTAACAAGACTAGGAGCTGAAAGCTTTCCTCTACTAAGCTGGTGCGGAGGATGTAGTGTAGACGTGTTTATTATCACTGTATAAAGGCACCTAAATCTATGGTTGTAAGAGAGAGAATATTGCACGTAGGAGGAACCTTTGGTCTGTGTCTACGAATTAATCACTTCGGGGCTAGGAGAGAAGTGCTCTAGCACTCTTGCTATTATAGGAACACATCTACAATGCATTGAGAACAACGATATTGGCACGAAGAGGTATGAACCTCTGGTTACACTGAATGAAGGAAGTGAAGAAATGGGGGAATGTGGTAAATTAATGTCTAGTTGCTTGCTCCTATTAGGTAGGAGGCAAGTACAGTTTTGATACGAAGAAATAGGTACCAGAAAAAGGAGGAACCCTATATAAAATCAGATTATTATAGTGTCATTCCCTTCACGCAAATATGGTACTGTACTGGGCCAGAATGGCCTGAATCAACATGCGATTTCGGAGGGAACGGCGGGCGCCATAGCCACCCGATATAAAGATATACAGGAAACACGTGTGATTTCTTCTAACAAGAGGATTACAAGGATCTGTTTCTAAAACGCCAAGGCTGGTAAACATTTATAGTGTTATATACTAATAAGAACACGCACGACCTCAAGGTTCCGTGTTCTCCGAAGCACGAGGAAAAGAGCCAAAGCTCTGTATCTTTAATACCAGCGCGACTACAATTTCACTCAAAATCTCAAAATCTGCAGCATCTTTGAGATCAAATGGACCGTACTCCTGGAGTTCAGGAAAAGCTGAGTAATTTGACTGCTCTCCAGTCTTAAGATACGTCGTATATTCGTAGGGGAAGGTGCCAAGAAGGAGGAAAGCATTGTTCTGAGACGCAGTAATCAGTGGGATTCTGACAATTTATTAGCTAACCCAGTATAAGGTAAGTAAGTTAAAGGTATTGTTTAGAGTCGAAAGGAGGCTGAGAGCGAGATCAGTACTAACACGTTCCATGGGTGGAGATTCCTAGTTTGTAAATTCGAGATCCGTTGTGCGTACATTCCAACCATATGGGAAGCTTCTTGGGCTTGATTTTGCTCAGATTTAGTTGTAGTATTATAGCGAGCTTTGGCCTTGTTGAATGCCGTCAGATGCTTACTATCAAAAGACCACATATGCTTACCTCAATCGAGCAGTACGAAATGTCACTTTGTCGCTTCCATTGGCCCGATACATTACCTCTGTGGACAAGGCCCCCATCGTTCTTCGAAGAAAAATGAGATTGTAGCGTACGAACATGGAACGAATCTTGCGTGAGTGCCCATTCAAGCCGGAACCCATCATCCCCAACTCGTCTTGAGTTCTCAGTTACACATTCCAGAAAGTGATAGAAGCAACTATTCGTCACCGGCTCAGCCTTTACCTGCTCATCATAGCGAGATTGCTCCGATTCGGCACCAGAGTCGTTGGATGGGTGATAGCTGTCATTTCCATCAGAATAGCGCTGACCTCGCATCCGCTTGGGTGGAGGTTCGAGAGGCGAGGAAGGCGGGCCGGAGGATGAGGATTCTTGACTGGACGGTGGATCCTGACCCATGGGCAATAAATCTCTCCTCAGATAGCGATCGGGCATAGGCGTAGGAGGCTGTTCGATAACTTCGGCCAGGAGGCTGAAGAAGGCCGCGAAAGAACCAGATGCTTCCCTTAACGCGGCCCGGCTAAGGCCTCTCCAATTGGTGCGTAGAAGCCGAACCGCCCTCTGAATTTCGGTACTCGCTCTAACCCTCTCCCTCGCTTCTTCATACCGATCTTGAAGCCATCTGGGAAAATCCCTTCTTATCTCTAGACGCAGGATCTGGAATGTACCGATGTCACGGATGGTCCACCGACTTCCAGCTTCAATGTCACTTCTCTGCTCCAGGGAATCTTGGGGCCAGTCGGGAAAGCGTTCCAAGAATTCTCTCACATTAGCCGGAGTGCGCATGGCTATTCTGGGTAATCTACCCCTTTCCAGCGATTAGATCTGCCGGTGAAGATATATATACAGTATATACAATACAGTACAGTACAGTACGATACAGTAGCGGTGTGCTTTTGATAAGCGAGTGAGTTGGTTTGTGCCTTAAAATCATGGTCTGAAGTTATGTAAGCAAGTAAGCGTTCCTCCACGTCACTTCACTTCCGTTGCCCATCACGACAAGAATCACGACAACAATCACGACAACAATCAACATCATCAGTTGTCACCAACAGTTCCCATGTCTATTGCAGACACAGGTCAGAATCCTCCCACTTGCTAAGAGAATACCTCGACCCACGCTAACATGGCCTGAACAGCAGCTCGATTATCTGTATCTGCATCTGCATCTGCTTCCATAAAATCCTCATCTTCCACGCCCACGCCCTCATGGCGGTACACAATTCGCAACCTACTCAGCAATCTCTCCAAGACGGTTCTTAGTGACGAGCAGCTATCAGACCTTCATATCGCCGTCGAAGACCAAGATGAGCGCTCGATCCGCCCATCGACCGAAACATCTTCGGTGACAGACGCATTTTTTGCCACAAGCTCATATCAGGGGGATATAAAATGCCTTCCACGCGATTTCCAGACGAGACCAGAGATGGCGAAAGCCTGTTCGGAATGGATTGCAAGTTTGTTCACTTGCTGGGCACAGGCTTTATGCAATCAGCACTCGGAGAATCGGGTTACCTTTCAAAGGTAGACTTTAAATGCGCACTGTTCTTTCTCCATGCTAACACAATGACATATAGAGCAGAGAAAGCGTTACGCATCACTGGCGACACTCGCACAAAGGGTGTCAAGACAGCTATGACTGGACGAGATATGGAAAATGGACACTCGATATCAGTCCTCATTCGAAACAGGCGACGGCACGAGTGGCAGCTCAATTCAATAGAACTTTACACACTTCTTACACTGGCAGATGAGCAACGTCTAGCACGTCCCTCTGCGAGTTCATACAAGGTATGCGATCAGGTCCTGCTAAGCTTTACCAGCACTAATGTAACAACGTCTCAGGTTCACATCATGGTAATACATAGACACTGGATCCAACGATTGTCGGTGCAAATTCCCTCACTGTTCCTCACTTCTATCATCGGTGGAGGAGGTGATTTGCTTGGGAATATACACATTTATCGCACGCCATGGTTCAATTTCATGGAGGAACAGGGTCGACGAGGTGCATTACAGGCAATGTTCGAACATTTCCCCTTGAATAGTGCTTGTACACTGCCGCCCCTCCCGCCCATACCAACGACGAAACGTAAACGGAACAATGACACAGACACAGGCTTTGCCTTGAAGAAGCAGCGCACTCAGCGCGATCAATTACATATCTCCGCCACCTATTCCGCAGGATCCAAAAACGTTCAGGTAACATCAGTGTGTTCGAGCGTGGCACCTAGACCATTCCAGGACGGATAGAGAAAGCTTTGGAAGGAGACATTAGCTAGCTATAGCGGTTAGGTTACGGGTATTGCGCCGGATTACCCTGTTTCCCGTACATACCGTGGTCGCTCTTGGGATTCTGGTGATACTAATGCCAGGATGCTCGAGGTACTGGGACTTGCAGAGCCGGGACCGGTTGAAGGTGGGTACATCTTCTATTTGTTGTTTAATACTGACTATATGTTTAGGAACTCATTCATCCCTTTCCCCAATTAACTAGGTATAGTTCAGCTTTAGGCAATGGTAGGTAGTATAGTCAACCATAAGTAGAAGACTCGACTCAATATCACAACAAGGTCAAGGGAATGCCCACTGCAATAACGGCGGGGATACAGAAGATCCAAGTTAAAAAGCGATCCATACAAACTTGAGAAGCTGACCATTTGATATCCGGCTGTTACATCTGAGCTCAATTCATTCGCTTCGACTTATGTTCTACTTCCAAGTATCGATCTGAATGAGCCCGGAATCTTACTTGAATTGGCGACTTTGTTTCTTTGTGATGCGCAAGCCTCCTCTGACGTCGCCCTGGAGAGGAGAAGGAAGGTATTCGGCAATGAGTAGCTCTCCTTACAAACTGTAAATGTAGGAAGGGGATCGGTACACTGTCAAGAGACCTATGATATAGACATACAGTACTTCAAAATCCCTTTCGAGGAGGTGCAGAGGAGAAATAGCAACAAATTCATAAAGCACAGGAGCAAAAGTCTAACCACTAACTAGGTTTCTCTCGCTGAAGTGGTCGACTATAGGTCTCGATGCTGCCATTGTATATTTCCGTAATACCAAACTGTTAACATCACCGAACATCCATCGAGTAGCAAAGTCAAAGCTTCCACCTTTACAAGCTAATAGCTCTACCGTCTTCTAATATAGTGGGGATTATTCGATATATATGTCGGCAAATCTCTGTTTCATCGATATTTCATGACCAAACTACTCTAGTAGATTGATAAAATATTCTCCATCTGACAAAGAAACTAGATTTGGCAAGTATTTAACAGTCAACAGGAAGAAAAGCGAAGTAAAATTAAAGATCATTCTCGCGATATATGTGCAAAACATTTTCGACTCTCTACCGCTATGGCACAATTTGCCGCATTCTTTAGTGCCGCTAGAGAACGGTTTATGGTTCTTCGACGCATGCTTTGCCCAAGGCCGCGCATCCGTCTTGTTGAATCCATCATTTACAGTGTCAATTATAGAGCGTAGGAGGCTTCTACTTGATTCCGGCTGGACAATCAAGTTACTAATTAACGTCCTTGGAAAGCTGGAGCAGGATAACGAGAAGTCAAATGAGACAGGCTGACGGAGAGCCGTAACTATTGCCACGGGTGCAAAAGACCTCAACCAATCGACGCTTCCGGGTGCTGTACCCACTGCGAACAATGTGGCCGATTGTGCATTGTGTGCATTTAACGCACCCACGGCAAATATTGTCATTAGTTCTGTAGAAAGTGAGCTTTCCTAGCATAGGCACAGATGATATCCTCCTCCTATAGAATGAAATGAAATTCATATATAAGCGGCATTCAAGAAAAGCAGCCTTTCTTACCTGTCCCGAACCGATTGTGAAACCATGATATGCTGGAGAACCGTGGCCATAGAATGAAATGTGTTGGCATAAATCGTCTTTTGACTGTGGAATATACACGCCCGACCTAGATGCAGGAAGACACCACACAGATGGGTTGATCATTAAAATAGATTCTATATATTCACCACGTACTTAAGACTAGAATGGAACACAATTAAAGGTTAATTCTAAGTGAGATTAACGATGATTCTTAAAATTCGAAACGGATATATTAGTTTCGTAGTTAATATGAGAGATTCAAAGCAGCTTTGAGGGAGATGGACTTGTTTCCGAGAAGGATTGCCTTTCTCCGCTAACACTTCTCTCAAGCCAAAGCCCCGGACGTAAAGCCCGAGATACATGTCCTAGATCGAGCCGAGTATATATAAATTGAGGTAGCTCTGGACTACAGGTCTACCAAAAATGCAGCCGCTATGATTTGTGTGACGAGGAGAAGAAAGTGGTCGTTGTTGGTATGGATTGTTAGACGGGGCTCCTAAAGAGAATTTAGTACTAGATAAAAGGAAATACTTCTTTGGAGGGTAAGGAGGAATGAGTTGAAAAGGCGTTCGTTATCGCAATTAAGCAGACAAATCACTCCACCAACTGAGAATGGCCATGCACCACCACCTACAAAATCAAGAAAGAGCTCTCAATCTGTCAATACTTGTTGTTTGCTTTGGACTTTTGAGTTTGTTCTCTGCTTATACTGGATTGTTGGACTGCAAGATACCCTTTCAGGCTGTTACAGAGCATCGAGTAGCAGCTGTTAACGGTGGATGTTGGTTCTGAATGCCGTTGGAAGGCGTTGAGCACAGAGAAATGAGTAAATCAATAAAGCTCTGCTTTACATTCATTGCTTCCTAGTCTCCAAGACTGTCGCCGGTAAGATAGATACGCCCAGTAAATGTATACAACATGTCAGGAAACATCTTCAGTGCATTAACGCCGTAAATAGGGTTAGGTAAATTATTACGGTACTTAATCTTATATATCTTATACTTCGAACCTTAAAGGAATTTCTATAGTAATAAACTTTATTTCTAGTTAATTAGGTGAATTAGCAACGGCCATGTCTTGAAATTTAATTGCTAAAAAAGCTGATCTCACTAATGAATCGACCGTCAATGTCCGAAAAGGAGAGAAAGAGAGTAGAGGAAGTAAATAGAGGAGGTTTTAGGCACGACTGAGATGTTGGCCGTGATTTTCAAGTACAAAATTTCCAATCTATCTGTAGTACTATTTAACCGGGTTGTCCCTCGAAAACCATCATTGTTTCTTCTCTTAAATATACCAATTGTATCTATGGACTTGCCCCGCTCGCCTGCATGGAAAGCTGGATGTTTGGGTACAATGTCGGTGTGATAGGTGGTGCAATTGTTCCCCCCTCTTTCTTCAACGCTCCTCCTGCTGCATCTATGCAATCTTCAAGTACAACTTCAAATACCATTCCTGCGACGCTGCGAGCTTGGGTGTGCCTTGCATGAATTGTACTTCCTTCTCCGAGAATAAAGGTACGTCTCATGATGTTATCGGCTTTCTACTTGCCTCCTGCCTAATGGGAGCAAGCAATCAGGCCTTAATTCATGATTTGGACTACATCCATCGACTTTTTCATATACTATATATTCAATGTAATTGACGGTTCATAGAGAACCATTTTATGAGAAGAGTTTTGTCATACGAGCTGAGCATGTCCATTTACGCAGAGGAAGATTTGTACGGGATTGTTGCAATTCTAGATTACAACAACACTAACACCTTTTTATCTACAACATCCTCGAACTATCTCAACTCTAAGCTTCTCGGAGCCCTTAAAATTGATAATGGTACAAGATGATGAACTGCCTACCCCGAAGCCCGCAACGAGATCCTCGCACCCACGTGCAAAGAAACGTCGAACCGCTGCAATTGAGGCTCGACATGGAATATCGTCTTTGGTAGCTCTCGACAATATGCTTGACTTGACCGAGTACAAAGACGGTGACTACTTACGCTTAGTATATTGTAACAATAAGGCTACTCTACTACTTACACGACGGTATCGCACAATTAAGTCGTATGCAAAGGATTTATCCCATGGCAGAGTCAAATTCCAAGACATCAGCTAGTCCTACAGACTTTCACCGTAGCACCGTTACTGACTAGCTAAGATTCAGAGCTAGGGGCCTAATTGTATTCGACTACAATATGTAGGAGGAAATCACTGCTTCCTGACATAGATTCTAACTTGGAGGCGTTCAGCCATCATCTAGCAGATGGTAGCTACGGCATGCCTCGAGAAAAGCCTACTACTAGATCTTTAGGGCCACTCCCAAAGAAATGCCGGGCTATAGAATCTAAACCTTTGCCTTCAACCGCATTGCCTGTGTTAACTCGGAGAATTCTCAGCGCCCCAAGTTCCTCTAAGCTAGACCTTCCTAATTCTCTGATTACCACCAAGAGGGCTAGCTTCAGACCTTCAGGTACACTTTCAAGGCACGTTCAGGCTGAGCTTGGAGGTCTAGTATTAAGTTTATTCTATATATGTAACAAAAGGCTAAAGCTTTATTTTCTTTGTAGTATTATTCTCATCTACCTGTCCTCCACAAATATTTGTTTCTACAGTAAGCAAGCGGACAAGGCGATTTATATTACTTTCTGTAATAAGTACACGACTATAACCAGACTCGAGACTAGCAACAACTTCCTGTAAGGCATGTACATCCTTTGTAATCACTGAACACGTATTAGACACATCCTTAAGCCAGCCCTCACGAAAGAGATCCGAGATCTCCTGAGGAAGGTCTTGGAATTCAAATTGTTCAAGCCTTCTCGCCTTCTGCAGTGTTTCAGTCACGGATTCTTCAAACTTGTCGTGCAACCTTTCGAGGCACGATTTGATTTGTATGACAAGTGTATGAATCGCGTGCGTATGACTCAGTTTCTGCTCGAAGACTTGCAGGCGTGCGAGAGGGGCTGAAGCCAATTTATGCTTCTGATGCCCGCTTTGCTTGTTCGACGTTGGTGATATGTCCTTATTTGGGTCAATGAGTTGATCCATGTTTGCCAGTGCACCTGCACCAGACACGAAGCGCCATAATCTTTCATTAATAAGGAATTGGTGATATGGAACGTCAACTTTTATTCTGTTTCGCAATGCCACTTCCGTGCCTGTGAGTTCAAGAAAGAGGTCCAGTCCATCAGCCAAGGTAACGAGGATCGAATGATTGCCGACCTCTGCTTCGGCACTTAAAGGGGACGGGTGGCATGGTTCGCTAGACTTGGTGAGCGCTGCCACTGGTTTAGGATTGTCAAGACCTGTAGGGAAATCATGCTTGGTCGATCTCAGTGAAGAAGTTTCGAGACGATGGCCACAGGCCTCGAAGGGGTCAGAAGCGGGACTATGGACCAAGGACAATGCGTCTTGACATTGCGTCGCGTCAAACACCGCCCCGGCAGTATATTGTTGCTTAAGAGCATAGAAGCACTTTCGAATGTCATCCCTACGATGCTGAGCATCTGCAGTGTGTACGTTCCCGCCATGTATAATATTCTGCAGAAACACCTCCGCATTAATAACAAGCTCCTTCAAATAAAGCATCACCCAAACCCCACAATCGTAGCTATTGGTCTGGACCGTAAGCTTTGAGGCGTGCAGCCACGATATATTTGACTTTTGAACTTCAACGCCGTGTCGAGAACGAGCTTCTTCAACAATGTAATCCCGTAGTTGAGAGGAGATAGCGCTATGAGTTTCGAGTCCTTGATTGTTGAGGCTATCCAGAGTAACAATGAACGGCTTGGCGAAAGGTGTTAAGACATTGTTACAATGAGGAAACCATGTAAGGCTTGTAATAATCGCGAGAATCCAGTGATTGTTCTCAAGGTTGATAGGGATGGCCATGTGCTTGTAGGTAAATACATCGACCTTCTTCGTCCAACTGCTAACCGCATCATAGCAAATGTCTCCAAATTGCTTCTTGGAGAGATTCTTGTAAAAGAATGTGTTTTGTATGTATACCGAGGAGTCCGTATCCTGACTCTTTAGGAGTTCGGCGAAAGCTGTAATTACGGTGTCGTTGACCCACGATTCTGGGTTCAAAGTCGTTATGTCCTTATGAGTAACATGAATATTGCCGATCGCAAGAGTATCATTTATTGCCCAAAGAGGTGATGCTGAAGATGAGGACACCGGTGGACTTAGCTCTATAACTTTCGACCTATGCCCCCCTTGCTCTCCTGATGTTCCACCTCCCATTGTCTGAGCCATTGGATATTGCTCTGGGGAGTCTACCTCCTCTGCCTCGTCTCCCTCGGTGTCATCAATATCGGCTCCTCCATCAAAACCCCAGTCGCTGCCAGACTCTAAAAAACCAGCATCAACGGCTCCAATTTGTCCAACACCCACCAAAGAATGCTGCTCTCTCCCTGGGGATGACCGTTTTTGCAAGAGCGGCGAACTGCAAAGGAAAGATTCGGTGTCTTCGGGATTGAAAGGAATAGAAGGCGGGCGTCGCCGACCACGTTCTGGGGTGGGTGGCGTAGAAAAGAATACTGCTGCAATCGCTCAGTGTCAGTGTTGTGGGCAGTGAGTCGAATGGTGGATCAGAGACTTGCATTTTCTTTTAAGCCTTATGTTTGCGGGAATGGTGCCATGAGCATCTCCAGCGTTGTTATCTCCGCCCTCGGCCTGTCGTAAGTCCTCTTGCTCTCTCGGGTTTGCAGCCTTTCCAGCCTCTCCAGCGTCGTCGTCGTCTCCGCCCTCCGCCTGTCGTCGCAAGTCCTCTTGCTCTCCTGCGTGTTCCTGCTCTGAATCCGAAGGCCCCAACTCCTCCTGTACTTCTCCGTCCTCTTGCTCTCCTGCGTGTTCCTGCTCTGAATCTGAAGGCCCCAATTCCTCCTGTACTCCTCCTCCGTCCTCTGCTCCTCTGCGACGAGCTACAGCAACAGCCAACACATCTGCAGGCGCAAATTCGGTAGGGTCTTTACGCAGACGACGCAGCTCGTGAGACCAACGCTCTACGCGCACCGCACACAAAGCTGTCGAGATCTCAGTCGCCGTGATCGTAGGGGACTGCTTGGCGATGCGAGACAAGGCCTCCAAGGCTCTCCGCGACGCAAGAATGTGGCGACCAAAGGTGAAGTACAAATCCCCAAAGCCCCGTAGGCGCAGGCGGGTAACAAGATTGTCGACGAGAACTCGTTTGCGATGTGGAAGGGAGGCGTACAGATCTTCATAGGCGTAGGTAGAGATGCGATCAAGAATGCGCGGATCGCGAAGTTGCGGGTGTTGTCGAGCCCAAGTCTGGAAGGAATCGGCGGCCAGCTGCTGCTGCTGGTTTGAATGCCACACCTCTATGAAGGCGATGCGCACAGCTTCCCAAAGGGCCAACGCTTCATTCTTTGCCTGTTGAGTGTTCTGGATGTCTGCACACAAGAAGCTGCAGAATTGTTCCACGGCGGTTGCGAGACTCATGATATGACCATCATAAATGACGATAAGGAAGAATGGTGGAGACGATACCGCCGTTATCTACAGGTRMTAAGACCTGCACATGATCAATGTGGAAAATTAATTCCACACTGACCACCTGACTAAGACCTGCACATGATCAATGTGGAAAATTAATTCCACACTGACCACCTGACTATCACGGCACATGATCAATGTGGAAAATTATTTCCACACTGACCACCTGACCACCCCACACATGACCGATGTGGAAAATTATACTTCGTGGCCAACTTGACTGGGCCCTGGCAAATAGCAAGCAAGTATGACTAGATCCATGAATACACCACAGCACCTCCTTAAATTCTCCCTCAAACAAAAAAAAACATTGAACAATAAATAATCACATCTTCTATAGCAAATGGATCACCCGCCCTTATTGAACTAGAGTGCAGGGATAGATACCTTCGATATCTTCGACAGCGATAGTATTACAACTTTATACAACTATCTATTATTGTAGTCTTGCGCGAGTGAAAATGGCTCAGGGTCGACGTCGAGCAGTTCTCTAGAGAGACTCCTTTTCTCCTCCACGGGGAGGGACATTTACGAGAGTTAAGAAAGTTAAGGGTTATTGCTTGATAGTTGGAAGTGGGGCTGCCATTGCGCCGTATCTTCTCTGTCGGCCATATGGTATCTTATATAGCTCCTGCCTTTTCCTTGCTGCTCCCGGAATTTATTTGCGAAGTGTGACTGTGTAGACGGGCAGGTGCAGTTGCGGTTGTAGTTGCAGTAACAGTAAGTGAGACGTGCAGCTTCCTTCTGTATACAGTTGGGAGAGACGATTTCTAGCTGCATAGCACCATTGTTCACGTATTATCTACGTGGGTTATTCTGATTGTTTCCCATGGCCAGTACAACAGTTAAACAATAACAGAAGTAGGACATAGTCATGGATCCTAATAAAATACAGTCGCCGTGTGTGCTTGTTTCTAGCTGCCGTCTGTGAGCCTCAACTACCCCTAATTCGTAAGGCTAGGTAGCCTCAAGTGTTAATCTTTTCTATGGAACGACATTGTGAGTTTATTGTACGCAGTAAATTTAATTCCTATCACCTCACCCCATCCATATTCTTAATATCCATTCTTAACCTTACGGAAACATTTGCCTAATTATTCACAAAGCTCACAGAATGAATAGACGCCAGAACTCTATCAATGAGAACTCTTGGGAGTTTCTCTAGTATTCGCATTATTTTCCTTTGGCCTATCCTGAAGAGTATTTGCGTTGCGAAGTACCACTTTATATATGTCTAGCAAAGCGGCACAGACAGCAGCGGCCAGGAGTCCAACTTCCACTTTCTTTGAACAAGAACATATTAATTTTCAATAGAGTTACTGGCAGGCTTTGGACAGTAATGCAACCTAACCCTAAGTATACTGAAGCACACTTGCTGTTGGCATTAGCGAGATAGGCCTATATTCAATCAACCTTGGCTTTTCCCAGCCATGCTTTGCTGTCCATGAGGCCGTGATCATATGGTCGGTGCACGTTTTTTGAAGATTCACGTCTGGAGAGTCGACTGCCGGTACCAGTCGCGGATTCTTGGTGAGATTGATCTGGAGCTCAGAGGCATTGAAAGATAGCTTGACTGCCTTTGATAGAGGGCCATCCGGAGCCGATGTATCTGATAATGGGGCCGTGATGAGCACTGAACGAGTTAATATTGTAAACGTTCCTGGTGCCTTTGAAGTTTGTCAAGCTGAAAACTACCGACTGGACCCCAGGCTTCCTATGAAAGATATATTTCCCAGACAATTACTATCTGATACATCAAATTTCGACCACCGACCTGTTGTTGATGAGGCGAAGATAAAGTCTCCGGTGGGATAGGACGTAGGGCGTACTGAGTGTGTCAAGGTATAGGACGTGTTGAATCCACATGATTTCGCTTGATTGTAAAAAAACGATCTTACTGTGAAACGCCATCAACCACGAGGAATTTAACTAACTCCGCAAGTTGTTAGTTGACAACTTAGTGCCAGTTACATACAATGAGTGTCAGAATAAGGAAATTGAAGCGCCGTCTTTCAATCTGTCCGTTTATTAGGGCGGATAGTTTGACGCCGATCGTTCTCCCCAGCACGAGGCTCGCAGTGATTTATATTTTCACTTGCTCCCGTGAACAAGTACAGCAAATTTATTCTGCCATCTTTTCTAACGACGGACAACATGGCGACGATATCCTTGGGACGATATCTTTGGGAAAGCTTGGAATTCTTGCAAATGTGCCGGTAATCTGAATTCGACGCTAACCATGGTTTTCAATTAGGATAAAGGAGATTGGCGTGAAAATTGTTTTGGTATGTAAATTCCTCGCAAGCATATATTCCTCTAGGTCATTGATGTCTGCGTTTCCTGCTTAAGGGTGTCCCTGGAGACTTCAACTTAAATCTACTAGACTATATCTTTAACACCGAGGGCTTAAAATAGGGTCAGTCACACAGTGCTTAGAGAACAAATGTGGCTTGCAGCGTCTGACATGGTACATGTAGTGGGCACAGCAAATGAGCTCAACGCAGCCTACGCAGCCGATAGTTATTGCAGAGTCGGAGGAGTACCAGGAGTTGGTTCGTGGACCTTTATGAATTTTCTCAAGTCTTGTCTGGCGAACTCATCTCGAACGGGGAAAGTCGTCACTACTTACGGAGTCGGTAAAGATGAGATGAATCAAGAAGATTGTTGATCACCTTCTAATAAATTATTGCAGGTGAATTGAGCGCGCTCAATGGTGTTTCTGGTGCATATGTAGAGCAGGTCAAACTTATACATATTGTTGGCCAGACCACACGCCAGATGTAGAAACAGAGAATGGTAGTCCACCATGCTATTGACAATGATCCTGATCATCAGGTATGCTGTTCCCAAAACCCAAGCCACACTATTTGGAAGCTCATTAGAGCACCTACAGAGCTATAGCCGGATGTCGAAGGAAGCCCGAGTAGCCGTAGTAGAATTGCTCGATGTCGACACTGCGCCTGTAGAGATCGATGTGAGTAGAGAGCCTCTCTTGTTTTCGAGATAATTATTGACTTATGAATCGGGCAGCGGGTCATTCGCGAATGTTTTATGTAAAATCGCCCGGTCTATATTTTCTTCCCTGCGGATATGGCTGCCGAACAAGTGCCATCTAGCCTGCTACAAAAGAAGATTAATCTTTCTCTACCAGTTGACAAGGCTACTCAGCAGTCTCGGCAATAGCAAATTCATTCTCCAACGTTCAGAATCCCTGTATTTTCATAGATGGCCTCGTTTTCCGCCATCAAGCTGTCGGAGAGGTTGTGAACTTGTCAGCAGTTTAAAGATCCCAGTGTATTGCTCTAATATGGGAAACATGTCATAGAAGACAATCACGAGCTTTTGGTTGGCCTCTATAATGGAGTCGTCAGTGAGCCTGGTGTGGTAGAGGCGTTTCAGAAAAGTGACCTCGTGCTTGTACTTGGTAGCATTCCAGCAGATACAAATACTGGAGGCTGTAACTGGACGATAAACGAGGAAAGATGTGTTGAGGTCCATGTACAGCCGTTCGAAGTACGGGTAAGCTGAATGAATTTCCTCTTCCGAACATGAACGTCAACTGCTCACGCCAAGGACACATCAATAGTGAATCCTACAAGGGCGTCTTTATGAAGCCTCTTTTGGCCGAGCTCGTCTAGACTCTCCCGAACAAGCAGCAATCCGTGGTTATGCCAAAACTACCTTCACCCGCCACACCTAAACAGCTGCCCATAGACCGCATCACAGAAAACTAGGTATGGGGTCGCCTAGCCTAATTCTATCAGCAAGGCGATGTTATGCTAAGAGACGCTAGAACATGCACGTTTGGACTTCACGGCCAGACCTTTTCAGCTGGGTCGTGGTATGTTTCTCTCTTTCTTTTCTGTTCGTAAGACGTTACACTGCTAATTTGACCTCTCAAGGTTTATAGCGCAGACCTACTACGGCAGCATTGGCTGGGCTACTCCCACAACGTTGGGCTCCGAACTTGCTATCGTCGACGGCGCCGGCGACGGCCGGTACAAGTATAAACGGACAATTCTGGTCACTGGCGATGGAAGTTTTGGATTGACAATACAAGAACTCGGTACCATGGTTACGAACAAGATGGCCCATCATTTTCATCATCAACAACGCCGGCTACACGATCGAACGGATCATCCATGGAGCCCATCAACCATACAACGATATTAATACGCTCAACTACACCCATCTTCTTCCACTGTTCTCGCACCTAGATCCACAAGCCCGTTTCCACAGATGTGTCAGGCGGGCCGAGTTAGTCTCTGTTCTGGACGCGCTGCCCAAGGCCTGGCCCAATTACACGACTGTTGTTGAAATTGTGATTGACAAGTAACCCTTAGTGAAGAAATTCTGAATTGCAAACGGTCGTACCAAAAAATAAGTTAGATTAGAGATCGAATGACATTTAGCACCTGTTTGGTTGCTTCCCTCGAGCTAAATATCCGACATCAAGTTCCGCCAACCTTTAACACCCACTTCTCAACCTTTATTCTCTTAATTCATGGAAGACTATAATTAGTAAGTCCTTAGACTTTGACGGGCTTGAAAGTGAGTGTTCAAAGGCCCGTACATACAACATCAGACTTGTATAATAACTGAAAACCAGGAGCAAACTTACTCCGTAATAGGCGACTATTTCGGATCAAGGGCCAGACTTTCAGGAATATCCGTGATAGAGGGCCTTCTGCGCGGGATCTTGTGCCCCGGTACCCAGTGTCGGTGGTTAACAGCCAATTTAGTCCTGCCAACTACCTATACTTCGCAAAGTCGGCTTAGGGTTGGGGTTAGGGTTAGGCCTTGAATTCTTAGTCCTAGGCACGTATCTCCTCCCCCGGCTTGTGCTGCTAGCGACGTCGAAATCCTTCGCGGTACTCGATTAGCCGAGATCCTCAACTCCCTCATCTCGGCGCCCTTCTCGACCCGGGTGCGGTATAGGCTCAAGCGCTTAGCCGCCGTGCATCTGCTCGTCGCGCCGTTGGCTGCAATAGTGAGCGTATTGTATAAGTTCTCCTTCGTGCTGGCGAATATCCGAAGCACCATCGGTATTCTAAACCCCAAGGCTGATTGGATGCTATATCCGCCGCTTATGGGATCCTCCGATCGCTTGGTACAACCGTTGTGCAATAATAGCCCCTACATTAACGTTCTCCATCATATATATTAGCCGGACACAAAACGTGGATAAAGGAGTACTGTAAGTAAAAAGTAGTTCTAGCGTTCTATTGGCTGGACGTGTTGTAAAGACAGAGAATTCATTATCAGAACTTAAGGTTCTCTCTATTTCCTACGAAGCCAAAAATACAGACTCAACCCCGCAATTACCATGACTCCAGCCAAAGCTCCTATTAGCCCTGCCATAATAGCTCCTACATGAGTGACATCTCCATGGGGAGCATTTGGCGGTATCCAGCAGTAAGCCTCCACAGGATATACGCACAAAGTTATCATCTAGGAAGTCTACTAACTGTGCAGCGGGGTTGTCTCGAACCATTCCCTAGAAGGACCGTACCCTTCTTAACCACTCTTTGAATGGAACTATACCAGTTGTACTGTCTACTCCCAGGAGGTCTGCAAGGACAGAGACCATTTGCTTCCATGGTTGCCGGACAGGGTTGTCGATATGGTAGATGGGATCTGTAGCCCGTGGCGAGAGCAGGAGGTCGCAAAGTGTGCCGGCAACATGATCAATGGGAGTCTAACACAGGTCCCCGTCGAAATCAGGAAGGGATTTCGAAGTTTGGGATGACTTGAGCAAGAAACATAAGTGTTCCTAGGGATTCCAGTATCCGCTTGTGCTGGATCCGGCGATTTGACCTGGGCGCACAGCCATAACCCGGAACGAATTAGGGTATTGGTAAAGGGTCTCGTCAAGGATTCTTTCGTACACAATCTTGGCTTCTCCATACCTGTTGGGCAGAACTGACTCAAGGTCCATTCTCTCCTCGAGGACAAGGACATTACCGCTCCTGAACGGGTAGTGACCAACGGTCGCAATAGAGGACAAGAACTGGAAAGTAATTGGATCTTAGACAGACGTGGCCGTATAGGCCAGGTCGATGAGATTGCGCATTACCTGGAACTAAGCCTCCAGTCCCGGCATCAGCCTTTTGCTCGTCATCGGCCATGTATTATAGACTATGTGGGTGACACTGCCGACGAGGTCTTGATACTTCTCCTTGGACAATCCAAGCCTCGTCGCCCGTGTATTAGTGCCGAAAACTCGTACTTTTGCTATCGACGAAGCATCGAGAGAGATGCCTCGCTCCTCAAAAGCCTGTCGTTAACGAACAACAGGATCGGCTGTCGTGCTGTGCCTATTCAAACACACGATGCTGTCGACTTGAACGAGCCTTGCCAGATGAGCGACAATATGAGCACCCAAACTTCCCGTAGCCCCTGTTACGGCCACATAGACGCGATTTGGACGAGTCGAGGCTCCTCCTGCTGCTGCTCGTTCCGGCGCTGAAAAGCCACTTGAATACTTCCCCACATAGTCTTTAACTGCTGCTTCCCGGGACAAAGTGTGAGTCTCTGGTACCAGCTTGGGGTTCTGGGGTGTAACTTGGGCAATGGGAAGAGACTCGTACCTGGGTGTTGAAGTCAATGCTACAAGGACACGCTCTAGCTTGTTCTCAGGGCTGCTGCCATCTGTCCAGTCGACATGTGGGTATCCAGCTGAATGCAACGCTGTCTTCCAGACGGATTCAGGGGCGACTGCGTGTTCTTGTCCATCGTCGAAGAGCCACCAACCCTCGAAGAGGCCAAAGATCAAGTCCACCCAGTACAAAGGCTGCATCATCTCTATTATCATAAGAAAGCCGCCGTCAGGTCGTAGCGCTTTGCGGGTGTTCTCCGTCGATTGTACGAGGCTATGTATCGCGTGGATAGTATTGCTCGCTATAATGATGTACTGGGTACCTAACAAATCTTTGGCTGGGGGTTTCTCAATATCTTGGACGCGGAACTCCATGAAAGGGTACTGCTTAAAACGTTTCCTTGCAGCCGCAACGAAGGACGGAGACAGGTCAGTGAAAGTGTATTTCACAGGGACGTCCAGCTCCGCAAAAAGCTTGATCATTTGCTTCGTTGTACCACCAGTGCCAGCCCCTAGCTCCATGATACGTAGAGGCTCGGTGAACTCGGGGATCTTCGAGACCAGCTTTCGCAGGATCTCCCGCATCTCAGCATTGGCTGCTTGATTGAGAGGGAAATCACCCTAGAGTCGTGCGACGAGTTCTCGACCCTCCTCGGACCCAAAAATGAGCTTGATACCGTCGCCCCGGAATACACTGAATTCGCGCTAAGGCTACCCCAGGCTTGGCTGTACGAATAAAGCATCCCATCTGCTCAAAGGTTTCCACAACCAGTGCAACACACAACTTATTCTTCTCTGGCAGAACAGTTTTTGCGTAGCCTGTGCAGCCGTAGTCAACAAGAAACCTGTCCGTCAGTAGTTTGCATTCCTGAACGGCCTCTTGATGATACGTGGAGCGATAGATAGTTCGTGGCTTGCCCCGTTTTCTGTCGCAGACAATACTTTGCCCAAAGATGGTGGGGGG
>PDUO01000045.1:48635-81146 GCA_003008705.1 Pezicula radicicola | reverse complement strand
AGCCGTTTTGTTGGTTGTTGTCAAACAGCTGGTCGCTGCTCTCCTCTGATGTAGACGTAGCAGGGAGAGTGGAAGGAGTCTGTATATTATCCGCCTCCTGTGCCCACCCGTGATCAGAGAAACGATAGCTGATAATTGGTTTGTCCTCGTCCTGCAGACGCCTCATTCGAGACGCCTAGTATGAGATCATAGAGCGCGGCAACTCAGTCCTCACTGACACTGATGCCGCTGGCATACCCGACAACCACTTTCATAAGCCCACAGTCATGTACATTGACCATTGTTTTGAGATTCTAAGGCAAGCAGTGACTTGTTTCTCAGATCCTAGCCTCGAGCCCATAGTGTAGGAGGACGGTGTCACCCTCTCCGACGCAGCGAGTGGTTGGGGTTCCGAGTATATCTATCGAGATTTTGATAAGCTAGGGCAATGGGTTGGTGAAAACACCTGTATATAAAAGTTCCCAACACCATAGAATCCCACGGCTGTACATCTTTACTGTACAATGCATCCAAGCAGTGAGTAGTATATTCCTTGGTGAAATACTTCTCCGGTATTCCCGATATAGCCTTGGAAAGCGACATAGCCAAGACCCGGAGGGAGTAGCCGCAGTACCACCAGTGATGTTTCCAGGTAATATACACCGGTATAAGCTCTTGCCCATATATAATGTTGACTAGCTCGCTATACTATACAACATCATGACTAATACAATGTTTACCCTTATCATCCCAATACCAGTCCAACACTCCATCGGGTTCTTTCACCTCGTCCCAGTATTTGATACCTTCGGGATTCACACACCTGGAATATATCCAACCTAATTCAGGTAGTTCAAATCCACAACCCTTGGCGCGAGCTTCTTCAGGAGTGGTCCTACAGTCCAATCCCACCCAGAACTTCGGATTGGGGGGTTTATTGTTTCTGTAGTTGATGTATAGCGCGACCTTTATATCAGACTCGTCGCGGAGACAGTGCAGTCGCACTTTGCCCGTCACTGCATCTTGAAAGAAGAGAATAAGAAGAGGTATAGATAGTAGAACCAACGCGATAAAGATCAAAGTCTTGACGCTATGTTTTACCCAACAGTTAGTTGCAGCCAGACGAATCGAGAAGTTGTAATCGTTAAAATTGTTGTCAGCTTACCACGTCGATAGGACAATAGTAGATTTATCTAAGGAGTTAGAATAATCTAACTTGTCGAGATTATCAGAGGAAATCATTGAAGAAACCTTTTACTTTACGTATAGATGGTTGGACTTAAGTACTCTCAATTGAATGTACGACTGACGACTTTTTGCCCCCAGGAATCTTCCAATTACTATAATAGATCTCGCCTCGCTTACAGTACGATTTATTATTCTTTTTCCGCCTTCCGATGTACTTCCAATCTACAGCCTACTACCGATTAGCCACTTATTCGGACTTCGGAATACCGTCTTCTCTGGTAAATCCGTTTGACCCTACGTCGCGATTGAGCACTATTTAGAATCTGGCTTCAACACCCCAAAGTCATGAAGGTAGTCTTTCAGTATTTGCAGTAGGTCGTAAAGTTATTAGCGTTCCTCTCGCTTATCACAGCGATCAGTCTTGTATTTGCACAGAATCAACCATGGAGGCCCTCAATAGAACCAAAGCCTTGCTTGTCTCTTACTTCCAATCTCCTCTCTTCAGTCAAAATAGCTCAGAACAGCCATACAACCCATTAAAGACCACGTCTGACATCTCGGAAGAAAAGAGACCTATATCTGTGAAGTGGTAGGATGAAAAATCGAAGGGGCTGGGCGGGAGTGTTTCTGTCTTCCTAGTATTGTTGTTTGGGAATATACTTCTTGTATTCTTGAATCGTTATGCCTCCCATAAGCTCGCCTGGCACGGGTCTCCCATGGCTGGTACGGATCTATACAATTGGGTAGAAGCGGACGTCAATGTCCGGGAAGAAGTCATTTGGTGGAAGAATTCATGGGAACTTGGTAACCCTAACCTAGTACATACTTACGTTCTAGTGTGAACTTGCTTTCCCTAACCACTGGCATAGCGCTAGTAGAAGTGACTCCACATATTAAACTTAACGATCATGCGAGCGGTATTTGGGTATATATCTAATAACGTAAGTTTGAATATTAAGCAACATGACCGAGCCAGAGACGAATTTGCCTCGCTTAAAAGTATCTAGGTCGGAGTTGCTAGATCTCGGCTATGTAACACCCATTTGCTTAAACTTACCTAGGCAGGTAGGTAGTCATGTTGAAGCACAAAATCCGATATCCGAGAGCCGAAACCAACAGGTCATCTCGATATCTAAACTTCCGGCGGAAAAGCATCCAAACGATCTAATACGTGAGGTAGCAGAACTAGGGTGCACGCGGACGAGGCGATTGCACTCATCGATATGCAGAATTCTACTATACGTATATTCGCTCTTGCATTTCGTCTCAAGAGTTCCAATTCGGAGATTCTCGCTTGATCGATATGACAGAATTATACCACTACGGATTCAACCACCGTGGGATCGACAACAAAGTTGAATGTGAGAATGGGAGTAACGTGACTGGCTTGACTTCTGTAACTGAACCCGGAAATAGAGATGAAGATGAGGGGAAGGAGGAAGAGGAGAGCGAGGACGATATTGGATGGAAACATATTGGCTTAACCTGTGGATTCGCCGGGTACATATGAGTGCAGTTCCTATTGATATGTTTACGTGCACTAACGCTCACGGCCACAGCCTCCAGGTCGCCAATTCAGTGCAGTTTGCCTATAGTATGGTAAGTGAAAATCGTTAGGTAGTTGATGTACAGCCACTAACCTAGGTATCTTCCAAAAATTAGGACTTCTTGATGCAGCTTGGATTTGGAACAGCGGGCATTAGTGCCGTCTGGCTTATTGGACCGTTTTGCGGCTCTATCGTTCAGCCTGCCCTAGGCATTTGGAGCGATAGATGTGGTCGTCGTTCTCCATTCACTGTAGTTGGTGGAATTGGGCTAGCCTTGTCTCTACTATCTTTTGTCAGAATTCCCATACCGGTGCCAGTGGCTGTGTCCAGCAGCATTGAGCACAATCATGGCACAGCTCGGATGGTCGGCGCCATAGTCTTACTCTTAACCCTTAACATTTCGGCAGTGTGTGTACAGATGGGCCTTCGTGCTTTGGTGGTTGATACATTCTCCAGCCGACAACAACCGCGAGTCAACGCGTAGGCCAGTCGCTTCATCAATATCGCCAACGCAGGTTACTATTTACTTGCCTCCATCGATCTTCCTTTAATATTCCCTTTGCTTGGGAGTACTCGCGCACAAGTGTTATCAACTATTAGTTCTATCTTAGTTGTAACCACTCTGGCTATAAGCTGCTTCCATGCTCTAGGGAGAATGTCTACGAATCATACCAATGCTAGGCTACCGTCTCTTTCCAAACACCAAACACGGGGCAAAGAGGTTTATCCCGGTATGGTCTTGAGCCTTCTAAGAAAGGTTTCAACGAATTTCCTGATCATCTAAGCTGTTCAGTTTTGCTCATGGTTTGCCTTGTTTCTATTTCTATCTTATATTAGTAGGTGCGCTATCCTCAACTTTCCCTGTATACTTTGACCTTACCTCATTCTCAACCACACAGTTATATTAATCGCTATGATACAGGCAGAGAATTGGACGACCGTTTTAGAACACAAGCGCTCTTCTTCTTTGCTAGTATTGCCCTGATGTTTTTACTGATCATTCTCGCCGTATATTCTAAGCTGAATATGGATCATGCCGGACCCTTGAATAGCTACGAGAGTACACTATGGCAGTTCTTATAGATGATGTATTCGATTTGTCTTGTTGGCATCTTGTTATCGCGGTCCCGTATGGTCATGACAGCATATGTGGGCATGGCGGGTATCAGCTGGGCCATCACACAGTGGATTCCACTCATGCTGATTAATGTTGAGATCTTATGGATGCAAGAATCATACAACTTATCTTGTACGACTCTGGGCGCTCCCTCGCTGCAAAGTCTGAGTAACGTAGCCATCGCAGCGGGTCAGTTTTGTAGCATGCTCATAGGCTTGCTATTGTCCAAGATAGCGGAGAAGCTTGATAGCTACTCAGCACTTCTTGGGACTGAATTGATATTGGGTCTTTGTTGTCTTGTCTCATTCCTGGCTGCGACCATGACCTTGAAGTTAAGAGGTACCAGATCAGCCAAAACTGACGCCATAGCACTCGTGCATGTAGAGGAAGTCATTGATCTTTCTTAACCATATCACGAAGAGAATATGAAAACATTTGAGATATTCATCGTTCTAACTCTTAATGGAAGTAGAGATGAATTGTGTTGAAACTAGTTTACTTTTTATAATGAATATCTATCACAAATCGAAAACCAATTTTCGACAGCTCAGACTTCCTTTCCTCATATACTCCATCCCTGATAGTACACCCTGTAGCTTTTCCCCAAACTCATTGACGGTGAATCGATGAGGGCTGATCTTTCGGTCGGCAAGAAGATTTGCACAAACATTATACTATCTACTCATCATCTCGAAGTCCTCTGCATTTACATCCACTATAGTGGGACTGTACTCGAAGCGTTCTCCAAATTGAGTGTAACCCAATACAGCCTTACACTGAACCTGGGGATTCAGCTTCTTTACCTTGTCTGGATCAATGCTAAGGAGGTTGGTATAGATGCCCCCGTCTTGAGACATGGAGTTGACGCTTATATCGATACTGTTGCCTTCACTTATACAATCGAGGACGTATGCCAGCTTCCCCTTAGTACAGTCTTTGATATGGCGCGCACAGTTTCGATCGTGGTAGTCGAAAACTTGATGGGCGCCAAGTTCCTCCATAAAGCCGAAGTTTTGAGGGCTACATATGGTCACTACATATAGACTACAGAGCCGAGCAAATTGAATAGCTAGAACTCCTGTAGCGGAGCTTCCCCCGTAGATGAGGATGGGAATAGGCTCCGACAACAATGTTAGGTTGGCGGCAACAGGGACATCCCAGGCGGTTGACGACGTAGTATCCGGTGTTGAACCCATTACCGGTAGTCCAAGAGCCTGTACCAGAGCTTGACCCACGGTGGTCAGACCACAGCCAAGAGTAGCTGCCTCTTAGAAAGTGCACCAACTTGGGATCGGTAGCTGAAGGTCTCCCTTGGCCGCTAGAATTTCTCCAAAGGCGCTGTCTTCAACTTCTACTATGTTACCACTGTACGTCCATCCAGCTATTCTGTCCCCTTCCTTCCACGGCTTAGTCACTGCGGACCCGACTTCAATTATAGTCCCAGCGTAATTGTAGCTAAGTCACTCTCCACCTCTATAGAGTCGATACATATACTTCCAGTCGGTCGGGTGGGTTGGCATAGGTATACCCTAACCCGTGGGGTCTTGGCTCCCCGGAATAGGGCCCTATGGGGCCCCATTCTATAGTCTAAACTAGAGCTTGGCGGCCAATGAAATTACTCGTTGCCTTAAATATTATAGACGAATTTAGTTGCGTTGGGGAATGTAGAAATGAGGTGAATATGGACTTTATCTAGATATTTAGAAAGGGTTAGGGTTTATTATTATACATATACAATTCTAACTGCTTTACAATAAAATATATGTCAAGGGTCTCTGGTGGATTACTATTAGATAGTTATTCACTTTGACTTCTATCAGATTGTAATCTAAGTAAAAT
This sequence comes from Pezicula radicicola, assembly GCA_003008705.1. Taxonomy (NCBI): domain Eukaryota; kingdom Fungi; phylum Ascomycota; class Leotiomycetes; order Helotiales; family Dermateaceae; genus Pezicula; species Pezicula radicicola. The sequence goes on along the minus strand of PDUO01000045.1, from coordinate 75,476 downwards.
AAAGTAGTTAACTTAGTGCTATTTAACGTCTAATTCGAGTCAAACTAGACCCTCTTCTAGGAATCAATCTCAACTCCTCACCCCTTACTCTTCTCTAGATCTACTCAGAGACGTAGTTACGAGGTTTACTTGATAAGTACGTTTCGATAGCGTAAAATTTAAGTAGAGAGTCTGTATAGCGTAATAATCTCAGGTCGAAGGTCTCACAATAAACGAACATGTTTAAATAATAACCCGTAAAGCTAGTTTTTGTGTTGAATCTCCACATAATACAGCTGCTAGGAAGTATCAGGAAGATTGACATAGTATGTACTATAAGAGTACGTTGAAGTTTGTGTTTCTGTTTATAGTTGTCTGAGCTGGTTATTGAGAGAATCTTTCCTTATACTAAGTAATGTTCCTACCCTTCTTAATCTACGTGGAACATGCGTCTCGAAGACCCTTCTTCATTCCTGCCGGGCCGTATAATATCACAGCTGTCAACATAGATGAGTCTTCGTCATTGAAGAACTTACATAGAAGCCTTAACCAATCCGGTTGTCCGGACTTACAACACGGCCAGCCTTTTACCGTCTTCCCGCTGTCATTCTCTAACTCATCTTCATTGTCTTCTGCCACCAGGCCGGCGAGCTCATAGTCAAGCCCTCCATCTCCCGTTAGCGGTTGGGATGGTCTCGTAATAAATACCTTCATGGCCTCTCGGAAATTTCCTGTCCGTTTCAGTATACCGTCTTCAAAAATCGCATCATAAGAGATACCTGCTGACTGTCTAAGAAGACGGAGCGTGGTACCGAGTTCTTCGCTTGTTTTTATAATCAAGATCAACTGGATCCCGAGATACTATATACAAAGAAGTATAAACAAAGTATCAGAAAAGAACCATATTTTAGGATCTTTATACGGTCTTCTAGGCGATCAATTTACAGTACGTTATTAAAATTTTCACTTTAGATCACTTCCATTCGGGCCTAAATCCCAACTCTAATTCTCTTACTCAGCCGTACAATTAATACCGATCAAACATAGGCGAAGAATAAAACCTAATAATTTTATTCCTCAGGCAAAATTTATATCAAATCATTTTTACCTAATCTATAAGGCTAATAATCATTAGAATACAATAGCCAAGAACAGGCAGTCAATCCTAATGTTGAAAGAATCTGTTTCGGTCTGGAAAGGTGACCAAGGCTGCTTTATCGACATTACTTGGTGAGCTAAGGTGAGTGGGATGAAGCGGCAGGTAAGTACGGGTGAGCATGGGTGAGCTAAGGTGAGTGGGATGAAGCGGCAGATGAGTACGGGTGAGCATAGGTGAGCATGGTGAGCTTAAGCGAGAGAAAGCGGTTACTGCTACAGTATCCCGCTAAAATTAGACGATGGTACACATGATCCGGTTTTTAGCCTCACAATTTACCGAACGTCGAAATTCAACGACATTCGTGCGAATAACCTCAATTTTTTTTTAATAACAAAACACTACGAATCGTTGGACTCGTTATAGGTTTACTTTTTACATTCTACGATTTAGACAAGTCAAGAAATAGTTATTCCAATCGCAAATTCGCATCAAGCAAGGGCAGTATAACTTTCAGTGATTACATTTGGTAACGCATCATACAGGATCATCGAATATCGGCCTAGCATACCGCCATAATGGCACCAAGTGTTATAGTGGATACGATATCTAGCGTACTTAAGCCTCATGGAAGCTATGAAAATGTGAAGTTGCGTGGAGGACATGGTCCATACCAAAGGCCCCTCTCGAGGCGAGACAAGGCAGATTCTTCTCGTACATTACGTAGATCAAAAGTCAATGGCTTCGATGGCTGCTGACCCCCATATAATTTTTGCGACGTCCAAGTTATGCCGAGGAAATTGTTGGAGCATGGCTTGGGCTACCAATAAAGAATCAAGAGAATCACAGACAAGCAAAGCAAGGTGGGATTATATCGTCGTAAGCTGCGCTGATACAAAGGCATGGTTCCTGAGCATTAAGACATTCATGCAATGCATGGTAGGGCAAAATCATGTTGGTTGTATATTTGCCACCGAAGGACAGAAGGTCTGATACTCCTTCCGAGGACTTCGATGTTCATGCGGTGATGAAGCTATATCAGCAGAGCGTGGTAGGCTGTACGCGCCTACTCATTATTACGCAAGGGATTTTCATGTACTCGGTTGACTCCTCTGAGCATTCCATCCTGTCAGTGTAAGGTATACTCGAGCCGGCACGGAACCAGCATTATACGTAAGCTCAGCTCATCTCTTGGTGAAACAGCAGGATATCTACAAGGAAGGATTTATAGCGGGGCCCAGGCAGCCATGTTGCTTTATATAACGCAAGTAATGTTGGATCGAATGATTTCCTTGTAAGGGAAATTGTGATACTGTTCGTATACAGCTGATTTTACTTACGGGACAAGATTTACCGAGAAAGGAGTTGCGCTGTTACTCAACTCATCACGCTGTTAAGCACGATGAAGACGAGCTAGGACAGCGTCCTCCAAGGTACCAAGTTGTTGCAGGGCCTTGGTACACCTTCTGCATAATGGGAATCCAGTAGTCTAGGGAGGACGAGGGGCTTGTAGCTTGATCTGAAGGAGGTGGCTGAGAAGGGAGACGATGTATCGAGGTTCAGCTTAATACTTTCTGGAGTATTGTAATCGATCTCGTGTCTGATAGTAAAGGCGAAGTAGAAGTCATGCCTGATACGCAACACAACTCCCTCCAAGACTCGGTCAATGAGACTAATGACGAAGTCGAACGCTGACAGCAACCCAATAAACGTCCTCGGCCTGCGAAGGAAACTACAGCCAGCTATCTCCAACCCAACTCCCTCAAACGTTCAGGCAAAGCTCGTAATGATGGACCTAAGGGCCGACGGAAGTCAAATATACACACCAAGCTTACAACGCACGAGTTCAAAGACTATATTGACGCTGAAGCTACGTGGTTGAGTGCTGCTTCTATAAGATGCAATGTTCTCCTCAAACTCTTCAAAGACCAGAAAAAGTATATTAAATCCCTTATTGACCTCGAGGCCGAACACTGCCAAATCGTTGCCAAAATTTCAGTAGATTGCCTGCCACGACACGCACGGTTGCAACTCACAGCAGAACTTGAAGACGTAGAGGAGAGAAGAAGTAATGTAACTGCTGAGTTACATCGAGCCATAAATTCTATTTACAGCGAAGGAGCTGCAATAAAACAAGACCTCGAGCAGTGGTCTATGAAAGAGAATAAGGTCACGGAACGTATTGAGAGATCTCGTTAGTACATTTACCGCGTTTTTATTTTATCATGCCTTTGTATTGTTCGAATATATCTTTGTTGATTTTGTATACAACTCACTTTCGCTTCGATGTGTTTTTGATTCAAAGAGTATGTGAGTTGATATAGAACCCAGTGACAACGCTAACCATTTCTAGAAAGGCTTCCACGTGACCGTATTTTCTGTCCTCAGACGGCGGTCTGAGGAACATCCACTCTCAGCTCGACCGGATCACTAAGAAACTTTCAACAGCCATCACAACAGAGCAGCCATCATAGCACAGCAGAGCAGCCATCACAGCACAACAGCCATCACAGTAGAGCAGCGATCGCCTACTTAACACCAATAGCGCACCTCTGAAGAAATCATTTCTAAGCTTCCACCCACAACGAACTCAAGAACCATCAAGACGTGCGCGCAAGGCGAGACGTGAGCACCAAAAGCGACGCACTCCCTTATATAACGCCACTCTCGCCAACTAACCAAAGCCGTCAAACATCATCTCCGCTGGTCGAAACGAAACGAATGGAGACAATAATTGGCTGAAACTTCCGATGACATCGGCACACTCTGGAAACGGGTACGCGGCCGAAGAAAGGCAAAACACGAGAACCTTAACACAACGAACCTCCGGCTTGGGGATGGAACAATTGTCTCAACTCCAGAGGGCAAAGGGGAGGACTTCAACGCCAACTTCCATCTTCCTCCGCCACAAGCAAACCTTTCAAACATCGATACCTTCGATAGCATGGCTAGTTAGTATCTCTAGACCTGTTCCATACTGAAAGTGTCCAGCGGAGGCCTTATAGAGTAGGCATTTTATTCCTAAGACAATGCATTAACAAATTGGATTGAATTACTACAAATTGCTGTCTCGACCTTCCTCCGAAACAGTCTCAATAAGCTCAGCCCCTGCATCGTCATTCCTTGGTGTATCCTTCGTTCCGCTAGCAAGATCGACAGATTTACTCGTCACATCTGTAGCACTAGCTTCCTCATACGCTTCTTTCAGGAGTTTGTCCCATTCGCGAAAGGATTTCAGATTTGCCTGGTAATCCTGGAACGTTTGCCACCATACCTTGTTACTCCTTTGAGGATAGATGTTCCAAGCCAGCAAAGAGTCTTCTTCTGACTTCGAGAGTTTCAATCGTGCCATCGCAGTGGCTCGCCAGTCTGGGAGAGGATGGTCTGAGCGTGTGATACAGAGTCGTTGACCAATTTGAGATTCATCATCGCCCACATGCCATGCAACTAAGACTGTAGCGCCAACGATCACAGCAACGGTTACTAGTTGATTCAGCAAGCCCGTCATTCCCAGGCAGATCACGTGACCACCGAAGCCAAGCCAACCAATCGAACGCGCCCATGAGTAAGTCGAGGGGTTAGGAGGCTGTAGATTGGTTAGGAGGCATTTGAGGACGATGCCAAGTGAGGCTTTGATGGTGATAAGTTCGCCTGTCGGAGGAGTTACAAAAAGATTGACCTTGGCTGACGTCTCCGCTGCCATCTTGACGGCGAGATCGATCGCGGCAAGGTTTTGACGAACCACCACCTGGCGAATGACAATGGATACGATCATTGAGATGATGTTCCCCAGACCCCACCAGTCTTCCATCAAGATGACTACTATCAGCATAGGGTACATGACGAGAAATCCCACAGCGTAGTTCCATAAATCTTCAAGGCGTAGTCTCCTGCGTGGCTGTTCTATTTCCGAAATCCGAAGCGTAGTTGAAGTATATGTTATGTTCTAGGAAAGAAGCCATCGACAGAACCAATCATTGAGATCAGTAGCCTTGACGCCATCGGTGATATTATAGAGGCTGAATCCAGGAACAAGCTTCACGATGTTGTTGCCAGCAATCGTGTACACCCTAAGCAATAGGAGGCAGCTAGTGAATCGATTTCGAGCTAGACGACCAACAGCCTGGTCCATCTGATCGGCGCCAAGCAACGTAACAATTCCCAAGGCATCGATGTGGAATGGTGCCCAGGATTTGAGATATTCGAGCAACATCTTCAATTTTCGAGGTATATGTCAAGGTGGAAATGCTGACAGGAAGGATACATAAGCTATTTTGTGATTTTTATTTTCAATCGCGATAACAAATAAACGAGCAGTCATATAGATTTATGTAAGCTGGCTAAAGAAAGAATATACTTACTTGGCGGCATCCGTTGCGACGATTGTGGCAATTAAGATCGAGCGAATAAAAGCACTGGTAGAGCTCAATTTATACGCAGCGGACGTGTTTGTACTTCATAGGCCCAAAAGCACGACCCCCGTCAACGAAGCGATAGCAGACACATGCCTCACCTTTCTTAGCTGACCCTATTGCCCTCTTGTTCGTACAACTCCTAAAATTTCCTAACCTCCTCTAATACCTCCTCTCTGGCCCTGACTTGACTCCTCAACAGTTCTATTCTTAGGCCTAGATCATCGTAGGCTACGGTACATCTAAATTAAAAAGCGACCCACTCAATACTAAGAAATACCAACCAGGCAGTTCACCTTTACTATAGAGCATCTAATCCTTCCGCCAGATCATTTAACCTCTGAAATCAAAGTATTATACTATACCAAAGAGCTCTACGACACAAAAGAGTTGTTTTTCGGTCCTAACAGCTGGGAGACATATCCTTTACGGCAGGGCTGGGGTCCTAGGCCCCTTGAAGAATGGAGTCGTATTGCAGAGGATGAGTCGCCAGAGTTCTAGGCTTTTCTGCAGAGATGGTTATTCTTTAGTGTCCTCGGGGAATACCTAGACCAGATAGTCCCCTTGTCTATATACACCCGCGAAGTCCCTGACAGCCCATATCCATTACTCGACATAACTAAACTCGGCTCTAAGGTTTAGAGAAATACTGAAGACATCCTTGTTTATACCCTCCCCGACGCCCCTCTGCCGGAGGAATTTATCCTTCACTACTGTACGTACTTCGATCGCGTTAAGGACATTATCACCGAAGCGTTATACATCAGCAGCTGCCTCGTCAAAAGGAAAGCAGCCCCCGGCGGACCTAGACATTATCTGGCGGGCCCGCTGGGCATCATACCCGCTCTACAATTTGGTTGCTTCTCCTGCATGAAGAACGAGGCTGGGATTTTGTCTAGTGCTCTAGTGGTTGAGTTTCTGCAGGTCGCCGCTTTGTCCCTCCAGGCACGGCTCATTCCACGACTCGAATCAATGATACAAGGCATACCCGAGTCTGCAAACTCAATCCACAGTGCTTACAACTTCATAGACGATGAGGGATGCTATTGGTTTCGAGAATCACCATGGTTTCGTGAACACATAAGAAAGCGAGGCTGGTGTCCTCGGGAGATTATGGTCCTCTCCCAAACGGTCAGTGCCGCTGGCCAATACTACCTGGCTCACTCGAAACGGCCTCAGGATAATGTGGCCCACTTGGACGAATCCGATGCTGTCAGCGGAGGGCCAGATACGGCAGCGAACTCTACCGGCCAATTTTGCAGCGAAAGAGCCTGCGTCCGCAGTGGTATAAACCCGTATACTTACAAGACAAAGTACGTCGACGGCTGTCCCGGCTACCAGGATGTCGTTGCCGACTACGCTGAGATCCTGAGCATCTTGAGAGAGGGCAAGATCCCTCTGATTCACACCGTAGACGACGCCACCGAGAACTCTGCAATCACCCTGTCCTCTTATAATCCAGAAGCTACTAGCGGGGACGTACTATACGTCGCTATCTCCCATGTTTGGTCGGATGGCCTAGGGAACCTGCAGCGCAGTGCAATTCCGCGGTGCCAGATGATACGGTTGAGTCGACTAGTCCACCAACTCGTCCACCAACTCGAATTGCCCGACATGTCCGAAACTGCTTCTAGTCACAACATCCGTCTCTTCTGGCTGGACACCATCTGCTGCCCGCCAGACTCAGCGCAGGAGCACGAGGCGCAGAACCTCGCCATCAGCCGAATGGGTACCACCTACGAAAAAGCCAGCATCGTCTTAGTCCTCGACTCGTGGCTTTTCTCCCATCCGCTTCCCCTTTCATAGTATACCGAAAATGAGCTAAGCCTCCACATCGACGCCCTCATACGCATTCTCTCCTGCCCCTGGTACTCCCGCCTCTGGAACCTCCAAGAAGGCGCTCTCGCGAGGCGACTATCCTTCCAATTCGCCAACCAACCCTACAATATTAACACAGGCCTCGCACATCTGCACCACTGCTCCAAGCCCACTCTCGAATACACCCTGATGCCCATCATCCTGCGTCGCGTCCATGACTTCAGCGGCTTCCGCCGCCCAGGTCAGAGCCACCTGCATCGCCTCTACGCCCTCATGCACACCATCAGATACCGATCCACATCCGTGGCCAGCGACGAAACCATCTGTCTCGCCACCCTCCTCGGATACGATGAGGCCGCCATGACGCAAATCCTCGAGTGCACCCTTGAGGAGGAGCGGATGATCAAATTCTGGAGCCTCTTCAATAACGGCGTTATACCTATCGGCTTCCTCTCTAGCCCCCTCCCGCATTTACAGGAACCGGGCTACCGCTGGGCTCCCCGCACAATCCTTGATATCGTCAAACACCTCACTCACAACCAACTACATCACTACAGCGACCCACCGAACATCAATTTCGACTCCCAGGATCCCATCACACCCCTCGGTCGCCTCTCCCGGGAGGGTCTCTACCTCGAAGCCGACGCCTTCGTCTGGTCTACGGTCCTTAAGTACATTAGCACCCGCTGCTTCGTCTTGAGCGATATAGACGAGTACTTCAACCTTGTCTACAACTGGGACGCCTCTAGTACACAACGTACCCTGCTTACCTCTACACTAAATGACCTTGTTCCCAACAACCAAACCAACCAAACCTCCTCTCCAACCTCTACACTCGTATTCATCACCGCCCACTGGATGGCCCATACACGCTAATCCCTCGCCGAAATTGCCATCTTGCCCGGCGCCCTTGTTGTCATTCTAAACGAAAAGCAAAAGGAACCTAAGAGTGGTGGCATTAAATACACCTACCTCTGCAGCGCACACCTCTTTACACTGTCGAACGATACCAAGGGTGGCCTCGCGGTGGTTTTTGAGTCGCTGGGGAATTTAAAGGAGGCGTTTACTGCGGAGGCGAGAGGGAGGGAGGTAGTATATAATAGGACGAGTCGGGTGGCGGGGTTAGCGTTTGCTAGGAAGAGGGAGGGGGGAAGGTGGTGTATTAGTTAAGGGTTATATTAATTAATTGGGACGTCTCCGATCAAGAGCGGGAAGCCCTATTCCAGTACCTATGGGACCGAGGTGGGTTTGTGTTCTAGCTATCCAACTTCCAAGACTTCATGACGGACGAAAAGGCGAATGCCCTGTTTTACGATTTCTGGTACCGGAAGGTTCGGGAGTGCGTCAAGGATCTAGCTAAGGCGGACATTGTCCGCCCTCGAAAGCAGCCTATGTTTTTTGACACTAAGAGAGCGACCTTGGAGCAAGACTACTACGAGATGATAGATAGGCCGAACGCTTAGGTTGTCAACCTTAAGGAGACTCCGATTAAGCAGTTCCATAAATAGGGGATCGAGACGACCGAAAAGCTACTAGAGTTCGCAAATATGGAAAGAGGGCGTTCTCACCCACCTTAGCCTCGCCATTCCCGGCATGCCCAACTTTTTCATGTCTTACAGCCCGTAAGCACCTACGTCCCTGTCGAACGGACCGCCCATTATTGAGTATCAGATGGACTGGATCGCGCAAGCTATCACGAGGATGCAGGCTGAGGGTATCAAGGCGATTGAAGCCACCGCCAGCGCTGCCAAACATTGGCGCAACGATCTCCAGGCGGCGAACGAGAAGACCCTGCTCCCACGCAGGGACAGTTGGTGGATGGGAGCCAATATCCCCGGTAAGGTACACGAACAACTCATCTACATTAAAGGATTGGACGTGTATACGAAGGAGTATGATGTGGCTTTGGAAAAGTGGGAAGGGTTTGATCTACTCAAGGTATCTTCTTCTCGCGGCAGAGGAGGAAAGCCAATGTCTACAGAGCCCTGGACGAGTAGAAGTGTGAATCGTGTCCAGAACTAGCAAGATTCCACCATGTACTGTCGTCCAAGAAGATTTGGTTTAGTCAAAATAAATGATTTTATTAATTGATTGTATTCTGACTAGCTCTTTTCTTATAGAATATAGACTCCTTGTATACATGAACTAAGTATTTTTGAAACACTAGAATAGTAGTAATATAAATAAGTATAATTATCCTAAAAAAGAGCTGCTTATAGAAGAAACGATAGACCTTATTATACAAATGATAGGGAACTATAGTTAAAGACTAATGTTAACCATTCTAAGGAAAACTAGAGGTTTACATTAAAAGGGGGAGTTCTTTTTAATGTAAACAAACCTCTGGTTTTCATTCGAATTATATAAATTATTAATCGTCGGCTCCTAGTTAGTCTATTCCGGAGCCTCTATAATCAGTGCTTATCAGGCTTCGGCCTACCTTCCCAAATACAACCTTAGGGTTAGGGTTATTCTACGGGGGATTTATGCGGGGTAGATTGGCTCTGGAATGAATGCTCATTACTGTAGCTTTCGTCTCCAATTTCCAATTTCTCTCACTTGCTCCAACATCAACAACATCAACCACAACAACATCATGGCCGAGGAACAGGATTCAAGAGCTTCAGCAACATCGCGGTGTGAAACGAGTCAAACAAGCTTGCTTAAACTGCAGGTAAGCAACAGTTCCTATCTCATCCCCTGCCACCACTACTACCACCACCACCACCACCAATCCACGACTAATGCATTAGGACATGACCAGACGCAAGAAAGTCCGCTGCTCGGGCGACAGACTAATATACGCCATCTGCGAGCGTGTCTTACAAGAATGTAATTATTTTGTAGATTCAGATTCTCTTGTAACCCGGCACGATTCCGAGGTATGTATGTCGTCTCGTCTTATCTCATCTCCTGGCAAAGAGGACCGAAATGAACTCTTTCTTCTCTCTCTTCTAGACTAGCCTTGCCTCCCGAGTCACCTTCCTCGAGTCCAAGATCAACGAGTTGGCGGCTGTAAATGTGTACGTGATGATGAGGGCCCCCGCGGAATTGAACGTACTAACCACCAGGATACAGTTGTGTGCAGGAACTCGTCAAACTTCTGACACAGAGACCACCACTGCAGAGCAACAGCATTCCCGATGAGGGACCGCCGGACAGTACCTCCTCCTATTCGACTACATCAAGCCCAAGGAGCCCACCAGAACTGTAAGTGCCTGCCGTATGTGTGTGTCTGTGTGTGTATGGGTGTATGTAATGTATGTTGACACCGTGACCATAAAAGCCCCCTTCCGCCCGATTCCATGTTGAGTACGGTGTACAACTTATACTTCCTGCACCATCACAATCAACCCTATACTTTCTTTCTCGAGGCTAAGTTTCGCCAACAACTCAAGGATGAATATATCCCACAATATATCCTGTTCGCCATCATCGTGGTTGTGTCACAACGGGCCGGAGGCAAAGATCTACAAATGATTCCAATGCAGAACTAGCAGAGCTACGCGGAGTAGTCTTAGGCATTACTCATGGCCGCCACCTGTGGTTCCAACTTCGGAGCGGAAACCCTGATGGGCATCTCCATGATTCAGGCGCTGTCGCTGCTAGCAGTGGTTGACGGTGAAGGTAAGTGCTACCCCCCCGACCTCTCGGTGCATGTTGATTAAACAGATCCAACAGCTAGACGCCGACGTTCCGTCTGGGTTAAGATTGGCCTTACTGTCCGACTATGCCAAGATATGCAGCTTCAACGAGAACCCGATGCCAGACTCTCCCTGACGGACCAGGAAGAGAGGCGTCGACTGTTCTGGACGGTATACTTGCTCGATCGATTTGTATCCTGCACAAAGCACCAGCCATCGGTAATGGGGGATATGGATTGCCAGGTCCAACTTCCTGACGGACATGATTACCACTCACGAACCGTCGATGTATGAGCCAGACCACTTCGATTTATTAGTCTTGGTAGCCTCCGCACTGGGCCGTTGTGCTCGATACATGTTCGACGAGCATCGTTCGTGCACTCAATTAGCTCATTAGGATCCGCATTCGGAGTATCTGGCCATCTCGTCAATCCTGCTTCATTTTGAATCCGTGACAAACGTCACTCTCCTGGTTGCTGGAGGCATTCATGCTCTGTACTCTCACTCACCAGATCCCATAGTTCGACGGAAATCAATGGACTACTTTTCTTCTAATCTTAATGCATTGGATTAAACTTGTCCGAGAACTGGCCTACTCGTGAGTTATCATATGACCCCCACTGACCACTGACTTTGGATTCTGACCCGTTTGCGATTCAGGCTGCTAGCCTTGAGCTCTGCTCTGTCAGAGCTGGGGTTTAAGATTTACGGGTCTTTTGGGTACGAGTCCTTATACCGATATTCTCGACGATTCGGATTTGCTCGTCCTTTGGTCGGTGGTAGACTACATAGTCGTTATTGATCTAAACAAACCCCTCTCAAAGATGGCTAGCCTTCGAAATAGCCTGTCCCCCTTTACGCTACCGACTCCTCCGTTTGCGACGAGCCACCTTGATAAGGACATACCAAACGACGGTGTAATACAGGTACCGCCTAGCGACTCGATGTTTCTGACCCTACAGTCTTTCTCCCCTATGAACTTCCTGTCGACTGCCGATGGTAACGTTAATTTTTTTCGGCAGCGGAGACTAAGTGTAGGGCCTAACACAGCTCATTGTGGTGCTACCGTTCTGTCTCTCGCCGCTTTGCTTGTGTCGATTGAGTCAAGGCATTGCGGCTTAAATTATTGTCGTCCTTCTGGAACTCGAAATCGTTGACTTGAATTCGACCCCTTAGAGGAAGGTGCTAGGATACTGCAGCCTCCTTTAAACAGCGTTAGGTGAGACTCGGGAGGATCATTTCGACCTGGCGTCTTTCAACTGACGAAGACAAGAGTGATTGAGTACGTGGACAGGCGAGGACATTGCTAGACGGGAGATTTGAAATTTCAGAAGCTATCTGTCCTTCCACATGGCGAGTGGAAAGAGTTCCATGCAACTTCTATGGTACAATGTATGTGCAAGTGCACAGATTTGCATCCTCAAACCGCCTCCTAAAGTCAACTTTTATTTTACATCTAGCTAGCTCTTAGGATACTTAGGTTATTTAAGACACTTAGGATAGGCAGGACTTTCGAGCCATTCGATGCATTAGAGACATTAATCTATTTCGTACAATTATAGCACTAAGGGATTTCTTAGAAGTACCCTACGTGCTGTGAACGGTTTGCATTCTTCGAGTGACCTTGGAATGAACTGAGAGGAGGAATACCACCGAGTATAATCCTTACATACGGTCCAAGGATATACACATGTATATAAGTTTATTTAATTCACTATACGCCTCGCGGGTATAGCTGATATACTTTCAAGTAAAAGCCGGGGGGATTAAAAAGTCAGCTCTCTAGTCTGATAGGCCTCTCTCCTCCCTAATTGCCTTCATAGCTATGCCTGGTACAGAGTTGTCCCTCCATCTATTATATCTGGTTGAATTTCCCGAAATCTCTAGATCTGAATCGTACTTAAAGTCAAGGCGGGTATTTCCCTATGGTCCGTACCCGGGCCGCGGATGCCGAACGTTGCGGACTGCTGCGGCGGCACTCAGTCGGTAGTTCTACAAGGCTCGCCTTGTAACGATAAACGATATACACTGTAGCAAACTCAGTATTGGTGCAGATGTGCTCCGGTACCAAGTGACGATGACAGAAACACTCACTGCCAGCTGTAACGTATGGACTGTACGGCTTAGCAACAGTGGAGAGAACAGCACCACTCCGGGATCTCCGAATTCGTCCAGACGTCTACTGACTAAAAGGGAGCTCGTTGTGGGTACGTCTAAGACTTGTAACTATTATAAAGCCTGGATGTCTCAAACAAAGTAATTGTCTCTTTCACTCAACGACTTCCTACACCGTATTTCCAAAAGGGCAACAACGAACCGATACACCGCAGCACACTTGCAGCCCAAAGGGCCGGGTGACGCCTGTTCGACCGCCCTTCAGATCGTTCGTGATGAAGGATTGATTGGTAAGCTGCCCGGTGCGGTCGTGCTCATTACTGGTACATCAGCAGGTTTGGGCATCGAAACCGCCCGAGCCATTGCAGCCATAGGCGCTACAGTCTACTGTGTAGCACGGGACTTGAAAAGGGCAGAAAAGGCCGTAGCTGGTATTGACGGAAAGATCGAACTACTTGAGCTGGACTTGGGAAACCTTGCCAGTGTGCGAGCTGCCGCCAAAGATTTCCTCAAACGAAGTGGTGGCAAGCTCAATGCCTTGGTCAACAACGCTAGCATCATGGTGGTGCCGTCACAGACCTTGACGGTGGATAGGTTTGAATCTCAATTTGGCACAAATCATCATGGTAAGCACCGAGCATCGTCCCCAGTTCCTAGTTCCCAGTTCCTAGCTCCCAGAGGAATTACATTTTCTAATGCTGATGGCATTCAGGTCATTTCCTCCTCTTCCAGCTCCTAAAGCCCGCGCTTTTAGCATCAGCTACACCCAAGTGTGCCTCGAGAGTCGTCAATCTCAGTTCGTCGGCTCATCGCCTCTCAGGCATTAACGTGGACAACTACAATCTCGATGGCGAATACAACCACTGGAAAGCCTACGGGCAGTCCAAGACCATAAACATCTATATGACCAATGCTATTGAGCGTCGCTAAGGTTCACAAGGTCTTCATGGCCTCACCATTCACCCCAGCGCTATTTTAACCGACCTGTCCCGATTCATGGACTCAAGTGAGCTCGAAGCCGTTAAAAAGATCCCGGAAAACCAAAAGGCGTTCAAGAGACCGGAACAGGGCGCTGCAACGACTGTTCTTGCGATACTTTCGAAAGCTTATGATGGTGTTAGAGGGAAATATCTTGAGGACTGTGGCGAATGGGGGCTAGCTGAGGGTGGCGAAATTCAGAGCGCTGCCGGATACGCGGCCTATACTTTTAATACAGAGAAAGAAGACTGCCTCTGGAGGGATTCTTGTAAACTAGTTGGTGTTACCGATGACTGAGCGGAGCTTGGGCTTGGAAGAATTCTATAGACGTTACATTAAGAGGTGAATTGTGTTAGAGAGAAATTTAAAGAAAGCTAGCTTTATGTTTCTCATATAAATGTTTTCTACCTAAAATTCGGTTCTAAAAAAAAGTCTTTGTATACGACCTATATATACTAATATAAGTACTATAATATATTTTTTGTGTTCTTACCCTCTTTATAAAATATTAAAATACTTAGTCTATATAAATCTCTAGTTAATAAGTTTAATTCTAATTAAAAGCTCAGAGGTTAATTATTTAAAGATAAGAGGCTTTAATTTATAACTTTTAAATAAATATATTATTAAATTTTATTTTATTTTATTAGGTTTTTAAATAGATTAGAAAGATTAAGTAGAATAAAAGGTATATATTAGGGTATTATATAATATAGGCATATATAAAGACTTTTGGAACCGAATTTTACAAGTTACTTTTTCTAGAGAGAATAATAGAAAGAATTCAAAAAGTCGGTATTACTAAAATAAAACCATTAAAATGGTTCCTCTAATGCTTACAGAGTTTTTATACTCATCAGTCCCTTCGATACCTCGCGTGCATCTAACACTAGTCGTTAGCAACATACAAAAAGCGTTTAATAGCGTTCGTGAAATGCTGAAACCAGGCTAGGGTGTAACAAGCTGAAAATTTAAACATATTATCTCTTAGATCGAGCATTTATTATCAATATAGACTTGCAGCGCCCTTGTAAAATATAACTATTATTACTATATCTCTAAGAGCAAGCCCTTTCTTTCGAAGGAAACAAAGCATAAGAGATGAATCTTTTTATAGGTACATTAAGATAGGCCTATCGAGTATTAGAGGAAGGGTATATATATAGACAATATAATAGTAAATACAAGTATTCGCTAACACTAAAGGGTACTCTAAGCACGAAGTAAACGATAACAACTTAACTATACATAATTTACCTTTTATAGTAGTTAAAGGTCTATATCTTATTAGGCTGTAATTAGGTATAATTTTAAGAGTAAATTATATATTATTTTAATAGAGGGAGATAGAAAGGGGTTTATATAAAAGAAATATAAAAAAAAAATTTATTTAAGACCCCCTTAAGGAGATATTTAAATAATATTAAGGCTTAGGTTTCTTTTATATAGAGAATAGGAATATAGTATATAGTAAGAAGGATATAAGAAACTCTTATTAATATATAGGGTAATAAGATTTTAGTAGAGGAGTACTTTAATAAGTATATAGATTTAATACTATAAAGACTTAAAAAAGTTAAGCTTTGAAAAGGAGCTTAAACTTCCTAATAAATCGAAGATATACTTATTCGATATAGTTATTTAATGTTGGATAACTAAAACAACATTAATTTCTTATCTTATTTAGTATAGCCAAGTAGCAGAATGGAGTGGGCCTGGCAGGGGGGTAACGCTTATTTCTTAAGACCCCGCTTCGTACTATAGCGCATGCTGGTGGGGTGTGCCGAGGCATATGGAAAGCACATCCTTCCTTGGCATCGTTTGAATGTTACAATATTGAGCCGACGCTCAAGTTGTGTTTATGTTTTGTACAGAAATTGTCTCAGAGGTTTTACTTCCTCCTTTGTTTCCTGTTCGATCTCTTCATGTTATACTGAGAAGGAAAGCCATTCGATTTTACGTACATCGCAAAACTCTAGGTTACTATTACGATAATAGACTCTTGCGTACTAGCCAACATGATCAAACATTCCAGCTTTCTAACTAAGAACAAAACCCTAGAGTTGATGGGTACGATGGAGATACTACAACTTCCCACATGGGCTCTTCTTGGTATTGGCTTCGTCCTATACCTAGGCCTTGTCCAAACCCTTCGTTTTCGAAGCCTGAGAAACCTGACTAAGACCTACGCTGCTTATCTCAACGACCCCTATTCGCTTGATTACAAGACAGCACATCAAATAATGAAGCGGGTGATACTCTATGAAGCTCCATGGATGTACGTCTTTGGGACCCAGTGGGCACTTGTCAAGACGTACACTGTTGCCACGGGAACTGGGCTACTTGTGCAAACAAGACAACTTACGTCAGATTCAACGGTTGGGAAACGTGCTGAAGACACTGGCGTTATTCTGACTGAATTCTTGGTTGGCTCGATGGACAGTGATCGTGGCTCCAAAGCCTTGGCGAAGATGAACTGGATGCACAGGCGATACAGCAGTAAGATCAAGCAACCAGAACTGCTGCACACCCTAGCCATGTTCGTCCTCGAACCGATCAGATGGCTCGACAACTACGAGTGGCGGCCTATGACAGAGTTAGAGAAAGTTGCGACATTTCTGTACTGGAAAGAGATTGGCAATCGAATGGGCATTAGAGATATTCCGGACACCCTGGAGGAGCTCAAGATCTGGACGGCTGAGTACACTAAGAAAAATGTATACTTCACCAAGAATAACAAAATATGCGCCGAATCGACCATACGATTATTCCTTCGAAATGTCCCTCTGTTTATGCGAGGATTTGCTCAGCATGCAGCTGTGTCACTTTTCGAGGAGCAGACCAGGCTGGCTCTTGGTTATGAAAAACCACCTCACTGGATCGCCCAGTTTGTTGCGACTGCGTTCCATATTCGAAGGTTCATCATCAGGCATTTCTTCCTCCCACGACTCCATGAGCTAGATCCTCTCGCGAAGCCCGACTCGACTGGTCGGCTTTACAGGGACGCTTGGGCCTTTGAGCCGTGGTATGTCAAGGCTACAATAAAGAGTTGGTTACAAGGGTGGTTCTGGACCTCTGGCAAGGTATTACCCGGACTGAAATACAAGAGCAATGGGTTTCTCGTAGAGGAGCTTGGCCCAATTGAATATGAGCAATCTTCAAAGGAGCCAGTGGCAAAAGAAGCGGCGGAGATGCAGGCTTACGCCTCTAAAGGGGGCGCTCTTGCACTTGGATGTCCGTTTTGCCCTGTAGAGTATCCGCCCAAGTATGGAGCTTAGAGGTAGGTAGAACAAATTGGCCTTATTAGAACAAGTGCTAATGCTCCTCAAAGTGATACAAAGAACTCCTACTCCCATTCTCCTACTCACAGTGGACCAATACCACCTTTCCTATTGATAAGATCAACGTCTGCACCTCAAATACGGCTAAGTCATTCAGTAAAATGTGTTCTTATGGGGAACGGTAATCTTCATGCTAGTCTTTCTCGCTTAGCGTATACAGTCTATGAACGAAACTCTATTCATCTCTTCCTTCAATACCCTTCTACTTGCCTATGGTTGCATCTGTGATATGGCTGTCAATTTTGTCAGATCATGTTCCTACTTTTCAGCCACAATATAAGCTTGTGGTAGGGAAGACAAAACCTCGTACCAAAAATTTCTTTTCTGGGAAAGGCGCGATTATAGGCACTCGATTTAATACATTTCTGGCAGATAATTTCAATTGAAACTAGTAAGTAGCTTGCGAGTCAAGTTGCAGGTGAAATGGAAAATATTTTTCATCATAACATCAGAGGTAGCAGTAACACAGATACACTGAAGCTAAAAATCTCGCTTCACTTCACATGTCAACCAATGCATACGCCTCGGCCCATGTGCAGAAAGCAGGCTATTAATTAACTTGTTATAGCACGGGCTGGGAAAGCTCACCTCGGATCCTCAACTCCTTGCTGGAAACCCCTCCCCCTCATGCCCCTCAGTGTCATGTTGCCCCCCTCCCCCCCCGGTCAATTAACCAAGGTACCCGCGATTAGGTTAATGGTTGCTGGGTGGCCTAAATAGCCGGGTGCGTATGAATATGGCCACCACGAAACCAACTGGTAGGATATAGGGACCCTCTGCTCTTTTCCTCGGAGCTGGTACGGTGACATATCTTGCCGCCTTACCATTATGAAAATACACAACCTAGCGCTCGCCGGCGCTCTCTGCGCATCAGCACCGATAGTTCTATGCAGTCAGACTATCAACGTCTCCAATGTAATTCAGATTGGCAACAGCGTCGCTCAGTTTGTATCTGGCACATCTGAGCTAGATGGCCCAAAGATGGACCCCGAAATCAACGCTACGAGCTTTGACTGGTGGTACTTTGACGCTGTGTCGGAGAACAACTCGTGTGCGGTTGTCATCGTATTTTACATGACTACAGACCTAGGCTTCCCCTTTGTTCCTCCCTTAGCTACGCTCTCTGTTAATATCTTCGCAACTTTTGAAGACGGAACTCTTGTGTTTCTCCCCTTAAATAACCCGCCCCTAAGTGCTGGAAAGGCAACAGTCGTGACAGACGGCGACGGCTCATCAGGGATCTGGGAAGGGACTGGCTTCGAGTGGAAGGGAGCACTAGACTTGTCACAATACGTTGTCACAATTGACTCTCCTCTTCTTGGTATAAGCGGCACCCTAGTGTTAACCTCTGTTCGTATCAAACTTAGTGTTATACTCTTCTTCTAGAATTTTAACTAACTGCAGTTATCATTCTCCCAGGTCGCTCCAGCGCACTATCCGTGTGGCCCAAACCAGGCCGACCAGAATCTAGAGGTGTCACCTCACGTTGGGTGGGCAAATGCTGTGCCTGACGCAAATGCGAGGGCAGACTTTACAGTCTTAGGCAGAAAGCTCCAGTTTACAGGCCTAGGTTACCATGATAAGGTGAGGCAGCTGTAATGATGTCCCATTCTAGGGAACCTACGAAGGGTCGAATTGACCTTCAACATTAGAATTGGGGAGATCAACCCTTCACAGAAAACGTGGCGAGTTGGTATTGGGGACACGGAAGGTTAGGACCGTATTCCATCGTCTGGTTTGATGTACTCGCCCTCGACGGCTCGGAATATATTAGTAGCTATGCCACAATTAACGGCAGCATCATAACGGCTTCCTGCTCAGGGATTAAAGTCCGTCCGACAGGGAAGAACTCCAAGTACCCCCCTGTAATTACCTCGGGGAGTCCACAGGGTTTCCATATTGACCTGGATCTCGGAAGTGACGGAATTTTGGAGGTAAACGTGACTAACGACAATGTTATTGCTGACGCAATACTTTATACACGATGGTCAGGAACGATGTCAGGGGGTGTGAAAGGCGGAATTGTATATACAGGTGTTGCTTTATACGAAGAGTTTAAATTTCAAGAATAAAAGCAGTAACTAATCCTTAAATTATGCAACTTGCGAGCAACTATCAAATAGTTCTGCCATCGCCAGCTCCGTGAAGCCATCAGAAGACGCCACATCTGCATTGGCAACATGGACATCGCCCATAAACCCCAATCTGTGAATACAGGGTACGAAGGATCTGCATCGCTTAGGCACGACGAGATATCCTGAGTTAGCTCCGAGAATTTTTCGAGAAAGGGCTTCTCAACGCCTCAATACTTCATATCTCGGTAGTTTCGTTCAAATACTGGGCTCAGTTAATAGGTATTAGAGTCTCTGCAGTAGATGTGAGTGTTTTCGAAAAGGAAGGGCCAGCTGAATTTGTAATGATTACGGAAATAGATCGAGAAGTCGCTCGTAGTAAAGTCCTCGTGATGGGTCTCGACAAGGCGATAGAAAATATATCGGCTATATTCACGTGTTTTCTGTATATCTTCATTTCTGGTGGCCATAGTGCCCGTACATCCGCTATATACAGACTTTTGTCATCCATCCCACTTTACTCTACGCAGGCGAGACACACCCTGTCACCCCACTTCCACCTCGGAGACTACAACCTCTTATGATCAAAAGATAAAGATCTTCAGAGGTTCTGGTTGCGTGAACTCTGCGTTACACGTTATATAGTTAATAATGGAAGACTTCTCCGAGGAACCAAGAAGCAGCGATTGAAGCAGGGTGTGGGTCGTACTAGACTGACTCCCCTACATTCAGGGTGAGAAGGTGAATGTTTTCGGCAAGGGTGCTTCGTGAACTTGGTTCAACTATACAATAATAATATGCTGATGAGTTTCGACGCTATCGCATGGAATTAATACAATATACCATGCGTTCGGCAGAAAAATGCACCGTTTCCTTACAAGTAACAAAGTGCACGAAATGGAGGGCATCATTGACACAGCCATCGTCGGCGCTAGCCTCAGCGGCCTTCAAGCTACATTACAACTACACAAAGCTGGTCGATCAATCCTCATCCTTGAAGCTCGAGATCGCGTTAGGGGCAAAACACATTCTATTAAGCGACCAGATGGAAATGGTATTCAGGAGTTGGGAGCGGCATGGCTAAACGATAGCTCCCAGAGTCATCTTTGGAGTTATTGCAAAATGTTTGGCTTAACGCCAGTGGTACAGAATATTAAAGGTTCGGTTGCTGCCCAAGATGCAGATAGAGCATGCCATTTCGTTCCACTTGGCGAGATACCAAAAGAATATGTTGTGCCCTATATGGCTTGTAAGCCTTTCTGACCTCTCCACAGTTCAGCAAGTCGGAAGTCGATAATATCACTTCGTTGCGAGACAAGGTCGAAGCGGCATCACTCGATTTAAACACATTTACTCGATCGAACCGAGAAAAACTAGATAATGTCACATTCGAACAATGGTGTTGAGACTCTAGAGCGGGTGTCCAAGCACTACAAACTGCTCGTGTCTGGTGTCGTGGCACCTTAGGTCAGGATCCAAGTGATGTGTCGGCGCTTACGTATCTAGAGGTTGCCCGTAGTGCATTAGGTATTGTGAACCTACGATACAATGGGAAAGGCGGAGCACAACATCTCCGCATTAAGGAGGGCTATTATTATTGCAATCGGCATGTCGAAGCTTCTACCGAAAAGCACAATCAAACCTAGCACTCCTGTCAGCTCCGTTACTAAACAGACTTGGAAGCTATACACCGTCACCACCACATACGGCGAGGTGTTTCAAGCGCGAAAGGTGATAGTAAGTATTCCTGGGCCCGCGTATAAGAATATCACATTCAGCCCGCCTCTCGTTTCCCAGAAGCAAATCTATACCACAGCTACGCGCTATGGGTGCTTCATCAAGTTCATCTGCTTGTTCAAAACACCTTTCCGGCGGAAGAAGGGCGCTTGTGGGCTCACGCAGAGCTTCCGTGGCCCCATGAATCACTGTCGTGATACTTCAGTCGACGATATCAACAACTACGCGTTGACCTGCTTCCTCCGTGCTGGCCCAGGACGTGAGTTGGCGGCTTTGGACGAGGAGGATCGCCGTGAGGCTATACTCCAGCTGCTCAGTTCATTATTTAATACGAGTATCGATGAGGTCAGATCTGAATTTACGGGTTCGTTGACTTCTGACTGGATGGATGACAAGTGGGCTGGTTGGGGTTATCCTTTTGCTGCACCACCGCCTAGGACGATGAAAGGTGATTCCCAGATCACATACAAATTTGGTAGTGTCTACTTTATTGGTACAGAGTTGGTAGATGAGGGTACATAGAGGGAGCTCTGAGAAGCAGTGAGCGAGGTGCTTCGCAGGCAATATCGGATCTGCAGGATGATGACTCGAAGCTGTAGAAGGTTATGTATGGTATCTTATCATATTAAGGAATTTAAGGAATAAGATCTTAAAGATATGGTGTACGCCAGCAAGGTTTCAAAGTGATTCAAAGATAGGGGGGTTTCTCTCCAACATTATCCTGGATTATGTGTGTAAAAAGATGGCAAGATATATGGTCAGAATGTTGCAAGCAACAATAACTTTGTCCAATAGTAATTTCCCATATATTGAAATACATAAATAAGTGCAGAACTTCGTACAAACAATAGCGAGAGAAGCATACATTATTTCCATGCATAAGCGCTAGAACGCGTTAAACCAACATACTGTGATGTTATATCTGATATGATATTTCGGTGTCTAAAAGAAATTTAGTGTCTACGTCAAGCCAATCGCGGCACTCTGAGTAACCAGATCCGGCGGCGCTGGGAAAAGTTCTTAGCCTGGGAGCTGGTAGGAAGGCAACCAATAACTAACGGAATCCGCTGATACGGCTTGGACTTCTAGTATCATTTTCACAGCATACTTATTTATTATCCTACACTTGGATTTTTGTAATCTTGCACGGTGCAATAATTTCAAAATCGTCTCGAAAACATGGCGATCCAATGGTTTCTCAGCAGTTCACTGATACTCTTGCTGTCATGCTGCATAATTTTCAGAAGGCAACTGCACGTAGTGATGCAAACCTAGGCGCCTCTCAAAGCTCTTTGGAGGAGTTGGAAGCAAAATGGGGAATAGATGTAGCTATTTCTTGATATTATCCTTGTGTAGTTCGTGCTGACCGAATGGACAGGGGGGATTTTCTGGCGTATCTACGTTTGCACATCTGAAGTATATTAAATGCTTGACCACGCCGTCACAACGGTTCGATATAGCAATTATTGGGGCACCCTTTGATACTGCTGTGAGCTATAGACTAGGTGCCAGGTTTGGACCAAGAGCATTGCGAGCTGCATCTGCTCGACAGACATCTTTTAGAGGTTTCAACTACCGTGCCAGTATCAATCCATATTCTTCACGGGCGTCAATTCTTGACTGTGGAGGCATTCCTATCACACCATTTGACAACGAACTCGCTCTGCACCAAATGACCCTTGCGTACGATGAGCTTCTGTCTCGCCCATCTACAAACCCTAACAAAAAGCCTGTTCTCATTACGCTTGGGGGCGACCACAGCGTTGCTCTACCAAGTCTACGTGCCCTATCTAAAGCACATGATCAGCCCATAGCATTGCTTCATTTCGATGCCTATCTGGACACACAACCTCCAAGCAACTATCCCAGTGCTTGGCTTCCTGCTGGTCAATCTTCTCAATCAGACTTCACTCACGGGATCATGTTCTGGATCGCCAGCTCAGAAGGGCTTATTCTAAACGGAAGCTCTGTTCATAGGGTTTTGCGTTCTAGGCTGGCTAGAGACGACTATCGTGACTACGCTAATGACGATCGACAGGGCTTTCTACGCATTGAAGCTAATGATATCGACCGACTCGGTACTCAAGGTGTGGTGAATATCATTCTGGAGAGAATGGGGACCGAAGTCGCTGTTTACCTATCCGTCGACATAGATGTCATTGACCCTAGCCTAGCTCGTGGGACTGGAACACCAGAACCCGGCGGTTGGACTACTAGGGAGTTGATTCAGGTCCTCCGAGGCATCGAAAGCTTGAATATTGTAGGAAGTGACCTTGTGGAAGTCAGTCCTTCTTACGATGGAGTAGGCGAACAAACAGCATTAGCGGGAGCCCAGATCATCTACGAAATGTTGACTAGTGTAGTGAAAAAGGGATTGAAGGAACGAAATATAGAGCTTCCACGAAGAGAAATCTCTACACAAGAGGCCGAGGCTGTTAAAGTCAAGGATGAGCTCTAGAAGTCGCTATAGTTGCTTTGGCCAAGCACTGTGTTTGGTATTATAGATCAGTCCATTACTGCTACGTTGCATATATTGTCTCTTACAAAGCACGCAACTGCTCTTGCTTGAGATTACCTTACAGCTGATTCATATCTACACAGGCAGCAAGTTGATTTTTAGCTCGCGGAAAACATCCATCCAATTTGTAAGTCCAAGACTTCTTTCTGTCTTTCATCTCGTCCTGTATTGTCCAGACTTTTTGTACAACTTCCCATTATTTTCTTATATTTGCGATACCGTAATGCTGCATTCTATCCCACCATTTCTCACACGCTTCTCGCTTCGATCTCGTACTGTCACATGAAGCAATGAATACTAGCTACGTGATAGGGGCCAGAGCAGTGGTGGAATGAGCACTTGACTTGCCCTTGATGTCTTCGATGGAATTCATGTGTTCCATCACATGCTGTATCTCCTGTTCGAGTCCGCGGATTCATAATCTTGAATACGGCGATAGTAGTAAATCAATGTAGCATAATGCCAAGCAGTTGCATGGTGTTTAAAAATGCTTAGCATTGTGTCGTCGTCCACTGGTAGTGAGGCTGTTTTTTCGGACTCGAGGGTCCAAGACAAAAGAAAATCACCAAGTGTTTCACAGGCATCGAGGAGATTATCTGGCACAGGTGTGTTTTCCTGAGTGCTATTGCGCCTCTCCAGTATTTCTGCAAATCGACAGGTCTCCTCCAGTGCCGCAGAAATTTTGGACGTGATTCCGTGCATGTATTCATAAGAGCATCCTGTTTTGGCCATATATGCTGTAACTTCACCTTCTGTACAGGATAATTCATTCTCGTTATTGATCCACGGCGACGGTGATGTTTTGAAGGACAGCGTTCGAGCTAATAGGATCAAGAAAGAGCTGATCTTGTTAAGCTGCCGTGTAGGACCACTAACTAACTTCCATCGCCTCCGCAAGTTCCGCAATTGTTTAGTACCATCAAGGCGTACAATAAAATCGTTATCCTCCCCTGATATCACCTGTTGAATAATTAGCAGGTGGAGTGAAGACTCTCTTATTCTTGATCACACTTACGCCTACGGTGAGCAAGGACAGCATCGCCAGCAAAAGATTCCTATAGTCTGGCTTCGATATTGGAGAGTTAACAGCAGCTTGCAGTACATGGAGTGCATGCTATTCGTGCTGCGCACCTATTTCATTATACTTGCAGTGTGCTCTATCACAATTCCAGCGGTGGAATGCCGCGAATGCCATTATAGCGTGATAAACTGCGACTTTTATATTTGTCCCAGCAGCTTTTGGATCTGATACGTGAATGAGTGCCCCTTCAAGCAAACTAGGTACGTAAAGCCCACGACAAGGGTTCTGAGGATGCTGTATGGGTTGAAGAACATCAGCAACATGGTCGATATAGTGGTGCATCAATTCGTCCACTTCGGTATCTTTGAAGAAGCTACTTCGAACATGTTGTATTGAACGTTGAAGGTCAGTTGATGTCATGTATGGACTCTGTACTACGATCTCCGATGTGGTGGTGGAATGGCCTACAGCATTATCCTCGCAGCTTCCAACCAATTCGGTGTCGTTGATGTTGCTAGTGTGCCTATTCGATTTGTCTCCCAGCAACAACTCAGTCGGAATATCAGCCGTCCAGTATGCATTTGTAGACGACGGTATATCAAGCTCAGACTGTGGGCTGTTATCCGTGCTGTCAGAAGTCGAAAGTGTTGTTGCAACAGTCCCATTATCGAAGAAATGGTATTGTCTTTCGTGAGTATCGTCATAATGAGAGGTTTCTGATCCATCTTTATGCCACACACGTTCATTCCAAATGGAAAATAAGGAAAATGGGCCCTTACTCGAAGGAAGTCGGTTCTGAGCGTTGTTGTCGATGGTTATAAGGAAGTTGTCTATCTCTTCCATGCCGTATCTGCGGCCACCAGATTTGTCTAAAACATTATTTAATTACGATTCATAAGCCAAGGGACGTTGTCAGGTATTTCGTACCCAGTTTGATACTGCTTTGGCCATGGTTGATTGATGTTGTAATGTTACCGCGATGCGATAATGAGTCTTCTATCCACTGTAGTTTGATTTCATAGCCTCTACAGGCAATACCCCTCCGAGCGCAGTTTCCACATGTCGACTGCCTCTTGTCACATCGCACCTTTCGTGCTTTGCATGTCCAACAGTTAATTTAATTGTTTGTTAGCAGACGCTACTCTCTCTGCAAGGACTGAGCTGCGCTGAGCATATCCTATATACTTTAGAGTTCGTGGCTTTGATATACCAGACATAATCTCTGTCGTGACTTACATCTCCCAATCGTCGTTCTCTCTCTCTCTTATGCGTGCGTAGGAATTGCAAATCTGTACAGTACAGTACCACCATAATATATCTTCACACCTCTTTTCATGGTATATCAGATAGCTACATCAATCTCACATTCTTTTTCATTGGACTTCAATATGGCCAAGTCAGTCACGTGCCAATAAAATCACGAGTGCGTGATAATATAACATTTGACCTTAATATAAAAGACTGCCTTCCTGTTGCCCAGCGATCACGTGTTCCCTATATTAGAACTATGGCACTAAATATATCCTTATTTTATCTCTTGCATTGTATAAAAATATCTTATATATATAGAGTAAGCTATATATACTTTATATATCTAAAATAATTTATTTTATATATTATTTAAATCTTTTATAATATCTTTTACTTTATATATTAAATCTACTAATTAGTCTCTCTTTTAAATAACTAATACTTATAATTTACTTATTATATATATATATAATTTCTACTAGTTTAAAGTTTAATAGTTATAAACTTAGATATTTATTAACTATAATTAAAATCTATTAAAATATACTAAAAATAGTTTAAATTAGTATCTAAAGATAATAACTCTATTATTTAATTTAAGCTTTTAATAAAAACTAATCTATTCTATTATATTCTAGTACTAGAAGTAGTTTATTACTTTAAAATAATATTAAATTAATAAATTAATATTAAAACTAACTATTTAAGTTATCTATAATTAAATCTATATTAAATTAATTTAAACTATCTAAAATTAATATTTAAATATTAAATAAAGTTTTAAAATAAGTTTAATATATTTAATAAATTATTTAATACTATTAAAATTATAATAGTTTTAAATATATTAAAAGACTAA
>PDUO01000045.1:3761-44740 GCA_003008705.1 Pezicula radicicola | reverse complement strand
ATTATATATTAATATATTATAGTTTCTAAAGTTATATAGAGATACTCTTTAAAGAGTTAATTTATTAAAAAGTAAAAATATAAAAAAGTATTATAATATTTAGTATTAAAGTTAAATTAATAACTCTATCTCTAACTATATAAGAACTAGTTTAATAATTTTAATTTTTTAAATTAATTAGATTTAAACCTATAAGTACTTTAATATTATATTATAATAATTAATAAATAATTTATCTTATAATTATTAATATACTAAAGTTTAAAACTAAACTAAAGTATATTAATATTTATTAAAACTAATTATAATAAAAGATTTAATATAACTATATCTATATAGATTAAATTCTAATTAATAAAATAATAATTAATAGTTTTATAAAACTATTACTAGTTTAAAAATATACTAATTTTATCTATTAATTAAATCTAATAAATATAGAATATCTAGTTTATCTAGTAGTTTAATAGTTTAAATTTAATATAAAATAAACTAATCCTAGTATAAAATAACCTATATATCTATCTCTTAGATCTTTTATAAGTCTTTAACTAATCTTTTAATACCTCTACTAAACTATAGTTCTTAAACTAATAGTTATAGTATATTTACTTAAAGTATACTTTAAGTATACTTAAAGTTATTAAAGTTTAAAGATACTAGTTAATAACTCTATATAACTATTTCTATACTTTTAGATATTATATTCTTTTAAATTAATAGAATTACTATAAGAATTACTTTTATTTCTTATTTATATTACTTTTCTATATAATTAAAATTTTATTAAATTTTATTTAAACCTTTAAATAGTTTTATTTTCTATCTATATAGATAATTACTTTTATTCTATAAGGTTTATATATATATTCTATTTCTAGTCTTTCTTCTTTTAAGTCTATAAAGGTATATTATCTAGTAATTATATATTCTCTATATTAGAACTATAGTTTTAAATATATCCTTATTTTATCTCTTATATTATATAAAAATATCTTGTATATATAAAGTAAGCTATGTATACTTTATATATCTAAAATAGTTTATTTTATATAGTATTTAGGCCTTTTACGATACCTCCTACTTTGTATATTAAACCTACTAGTCGGCCTCTCTTTTAGACGGCCAGTACTTACAATTCACTCATTATATGCATATACAATTTCCACTAGTTCGAAGCCCAATACTTCCTTACACTGTCATTACTAGTTGGTATATTGGTCAACAGAAATAATATATCGAATGATGCATAAGCTGTTTTGGCAGAAATAATGAGACACTAAGCACTCTCTATACAGCTCAATAATGCAAACCCACCCTTTTTAGGCATCAAAAGACTTTACCATTGCTAAATGGCAATACTTAGCACATACTCCTCTACCAGATAGCATCCCAAACTCTCTCAGTTCTAGTCATGTTCGCTTTCACAGTGCCACCAAAGACGACTGACGCTCATGTGTAGAAGGGGGAGTATATACTTGCAATACGATAGAAAGACTGTTGCGCTACACAAGGAATTTGGCGCTTAGGATTTTCAATTTCACCTATCGCAAAGGCAAGGAGATCCGGGCCAGCCACAGAGAAAGCGGCGTAGAGGATAACCTTCCACCAATCCAAGAAACGGCCCAAGTCTCCCATTCCCCTGTATTCGTGCATGGCATTTCCGTTCTTCTAAGTTCGGAATCTATAAACATCGTGTTTTGGACTGCTGCCCGCCATAGTAATGAAAGTAAGTATAATAAGACCCGTAATGAGCAGTATCTTGGTTGACTAGGAGTACAGTCAGATAGACTGTATTATATAGAGAATAGGGATTGCTTACGGCTATAATGAACTCAGATTCTCCATACCACTTCACAGCAACAAAGTTCAAGATAACTATGACGTCAAGTGCTAATGCAACCCAAGCAGCTAGGCTTGTCTCCGTATCCTAATAGCTTACGACGGTCGCGAGAGCACTCAGTTCCGCGCACAAAAGCATGCACGCAGTATCAAGAAGGTCAGCCAAGAGCAAAACCAAAAGCTGAGTCGGCATATGTCTTTGCGAACTCAAGAATGCTGCCTCGGATTGGAAGGTATGTAGCTATTTCACCAACTGCGAGGTTGCAGGGTTAGATGAACATAGTGCAGCACATAATGTCGCCATTGCTGACCTCGACCGAAGGCGACACATAGGTCTCCTTCGTGTTACTCCTGGGTTTTTAACGTCGGTGGTAGAAGAAAATTTCATAACGGTACGGCTTTGCTCTCAGATGGTGAACGATGTTAGGGCTTTGATTACAGCTATATATATTTGCGTAGCCCCTTCTCTGAGCCTCTTCACCAGTTAGTCCCTGGATAATTGCTTATCTCTTAATACGAAAGCCATAGCTCAGCCTTTAAGAAACAACCTTTTACTAAAGCCATGTTTATTAGTAATATTTGTCGAGCATTAATATGATAATTTCGCTCTTGGGATGATTTATTGCTGATAATAGATAACAGGGTAGGGTTGGGTTATGTTCTCGCCGAGCTGTCAGTTGATAGCAAAGAAGGACTCTCCAAGCCAAGCGAACGAGTTGTCTTGTTCGGTAAATCTGCGGCCCTGTCGGTCTATGGTCGTAGGGAAGGAGACTCCGAAAACACTTAGACGAGCGAGAGCTAGCGTATATGACAGGTCCCTATTGAACCTTATGCTATGCAAGCGGATCGTGATTGTGGAAAACCTTATGTAGTATCCAATCACGCTCACTTAGCTTAATAAATTCTTTGACTGTAAACTTGTAAGAGGCCTTCTAGCAGCGATAAGATACTCTTTTTAGACATATTCTAAAGTGGCTAAAATCTAATACTAGGTGGGTTTTCGAGTCGAGATATATAGTACTCACGATCCTACCTAAGCAGCGGAGGTCTTCGTTTCCTTGGCGCAACCGACAACATTATGAGCGAACAAATCAGACAGCTATACCCTAAAAATACCTCCTACCACCCCCTGGAATTTATATTTATCCATAAACTCAACTATCAAATCTCTCTTTCTCCCTCTCTCCCTCCTTCATCCCTTTCTTAAAAATTTCCCTTTTCCCCTAAAATCAAAGAAATTTCTATTCAATAGATTGGTAGACCGATGTGTATACTGGTGGATGATTTTATATATCTTTGAGGGAATTACTGTATTATGGAGAGAATGTAGGAGGGAACCAAGTAAGATACCCTACATAGCATTAACGAATTCGCTCGCTAACATTATAAAGGCTTCTATCAACAACGCTGGCTTTAATATTCACTCTGCGGTACATCGCGAACGTCCGGGTGTGAATGCTGCATGCTATTTTCATAATATACACGGGAAGGGTCGGTCATGTTTCTCTCAGCCCCTTGAGATACTAAATCAGGACGCCTGTACATTCTACAACGGCCATGTCGTTCATAACATGTTTGGTGGGATAGCTCTCGAAGCATCGGAAGGCGAAAAAATTGCCAGCGCTCTGGGCAGCAACTGATGTGCTATTCTGAAAAACCATGGGCTTCTCAATGCCGGAGACACAGTCGACGAAGCAGCTTTCCTGTATATATTAATGGAAAATTCTTGCCGCATGCAATTGTTGGCTGAAGTAGCTGCAGCATCAGGAATCCAGAAACACAACTGTTCACACGAGGAGGCGGAATTTACATATCGTCTCACGACTCCAGAGGCTTGTTGGTTAGAATTCCAACTAGACTATAACTATGAGCTGTATGTATCAAAGGGCGACTTCCTTCTATAGACATGTATGCCATAGTGTAGTATTGCTTCGGGGAAAGGCACACTGTTTGCGTACCTGGTAATTTACTGAGAAATTCATTTATATGTTACAGCTCTGTCCCAAATGCTGTAATTATAGATTGATTTACAGGATTTCTTAGCATTATTCGACCTTCGTCGACATATTCACAATAATAGCCTTTAGTCTGAGCTGATCATTGAATCTCTCGCACTAACTATATAGATGCGGCTGCTCTTTTTGATGAGTTTAGCTGTACCGACATTCGGTATATCCTACGTAACTGAGTGCCGCGCAGAGGTTGCTTTGCTCGAGAATCGTTGTAAAGCTTGAGTAGCGGAACAGAGCGACTAACTAGTTTTATACACGGAGACTACGACTTGGAGGCTGCTAAGACCAGTGCCGAAGTTGATAGCATTCATGAATAACTGATTTAGTCCGAAGGATACTGTATCGAGGAGCATTCAGTATCCTATCGCTACGGGACTTGGAATTTTAACATTTCAAACCCGTACAATATCGGAATATCTTGACCCCGAGCTAGCTGCAGTACCATTAGCAGCCAGATGGAGCTGCTTATATCTTGCCACAAGTGTACCTAATAAGAACGAGTTGCGACTACCGCCCAGGATCGTCTGAATTAGAGATATATCACTTCCTTGCAGTGAGCTAAGGCAAATTGAAAAGTGTAATTTGATCGTTTGAGATTAGCAACCGACTATCATAGGTACTGGAACTTTTTAGTATAATTGTCTTCCTGAAGCTAATCGCCAGACTTCAATGACCTCTCTATCTAGCCCTACGTTAACCCCGGCTCTATTAGACTTTAATGCATCTTCCTCTCGCAAAATATCATTTATACCTTCGGCGTCCCGGATGACCCAAAACTCCCGACATGATTCTACAAACGACCTTGATTTAGCTTCAAGCACGTCCTCGTCAACTGCCGCAAAGTAGAATCGAAGAAATTGATATCTATGGTCCTGCTTGATAGCCTCGTTAGCTGCGAAATCTCCTCCTGGAACTGTTAAGATTCGATAGAGCTTTTGGGTGCAAGAGATCTATAATGCTAATATAAGACGTCTATGGTCGATAGACGATGCTAGCGGGTGGTTCGAGATGCTGACCTTGACCCAAATAAACATTCCACCCATGTGCCGGTTGAAAGTGAACATTTCGGTTTGGCGGCCGTCAGATCCACTTACTGTAAGTCGGTTCTCTTCTAAAATCGTAGCCATTTTAATCATTCGCTTTTCATAGGTAGAGCGAAGACCTGCGAGGCAATCCACCCAGCCCTTTGATTGTCTAGTCTCAGGGGAAACTGAGTTTTCAAAGTTCCCGAGTACCTGTGCAACTATAGCCTGGACAAACCCAGAAGGCTGTTGTATTGTCCTGTCTGTGATCCTGAACAGCTGTTCACAAATCCCTGGCTGAGCAGTCACCCACCCTAGACTACAGCCCGGTGCGATAGTTTCGGAGAATGAGTCCAACCGAATAACACGTCCATCTACGTCAATACTCAAAAAGCTTGGGACAAGCTCGTCGATGAATTGATACCCCGTCGATTTGCCTCCGAGAGACTGTGTGGAGTAATTATGACTTGGTCCTGTGGGGAAGCTTTTTGAAGTAGGAATACTCCGATGCTTCATCGAGATAGACTGTACTGACGGGTAGTATAAGTTCCAATATGGATCGTCTTCAATGAGAATGAGGTCAAATTTAGAGCAGACCTCGTATATCTCCTTACGACGCAAGAATGAGAGTCCTCCGGAGGTGGGATTTTGGCCATTGCTAGCTTCTTGTCAGTCGGGGAAATCTCAAGGCCGGATTGCCTATTATTTAAAGGGGAGTATATCCCCTAGTTCGTTAAAAGGTATTTATACAGGGATTCTACACCCCTTTTCACCACTAAAAATTGTATACGTTTTGTTATGCACGTCCCATTGGTCCGTGCCCATGCCTTTTAACGAACTAGGGGATAGGATCTTTAACTTCTCGGGCTGTCCGACCGAAAGACTAGGGTCGGTGATAGACCCCGCGCTGACACTATAGGCAATTTGATTGCGTGCTTTATTATTTGGGAACGTATTCATAGCTCCCCACGACTCTACTGTAGTACTATATACCCATGAACTTGTTATAGGCCAGAAGAAGAATAGCGTCTAAAGGAGTGGTCCCGCATTTCCTCTAGGTGTTTACGTGAATTCGAGATATCTCACCCACTACCCTCACCGAGTCTTAGTATTATATTTCTTTTACATTCACTTTTCGCCAGCACCTCGGCTTCAGTCTCCCAGGTCCTCCTACTATACCAGCGAACCTCTTCCTATTATCCACGGCTTCAATCGCACCCCAATCACAAAAATGAAGCCCATCCACATCACCTATCTCAACGGCCCCGACATCCAGGAGTTGGCCATGACCAACGAAGAGATTCTGGACGCGATTGAAACAGCCCTCGACGCCCAAGGTAAGTCACAGACCGTCATCGAGCCACGCGTGCATCTCGTCCCCCGCGACTCCGCCGAGGGGCACTTCAACGTCCTGCGCGGCGTCGTGAACCCTTTGAACTCCGCCGGCGTGAAGATCGTGGGTGACTTTGTCAACAACTACCAACTTGGACTCCCCTCCGAATTTGCCATTCTGAATCTCTTCGATCCGGAGACTGGTGTTCCGCAGGCGATTCTCGATGCGACGGCTATTACGGAGATGCGCACGGGAGCTGTGACAGCTATTGGTGCGAAGTATCTTGCGAGGAAGGATAGTAAGATTCTTGGGCATATTGGGGCGAGGGGGAGCTCGTATTGGAATATTAGACTGTTGGATAGTTTGTTTGATTTTGACACGATTAGACTACATTCAAAGCGTGCGGAAAGCAGGAATGCGCTGGGTGACAGATTGACGAAAGAGTTGGGAAAGAAGGTTACCGTGTGCGATAACTGGGAAGACACAATTCGCGGCGCGGATATCGTCGTTGAAGCCTCTCGCCTTCCAGCTCCAGCACCCCATCTCAAAACTGAATGGATCAAGAAAGGCGCGTTGGTGATGCCATACGGGACCATGTCCGCTGTCGAGCTCTCCCTAACAGATATTATGGACAAGATGTTGGTGGATGACTGGGGACAGTGTAAGAAAGGCCTGCCGTATGGAGCGCTGAGGCAGCATGTGGAGGGTGATAAGTTGACTGAGGAGAATCTGTATGCGGAGATGGGTCAGGTAGTTTCGGGGCTAAAGAAGGGGAGGGAAAGTGAAGAAGAGACGATACTGTTTTGGCATCGTGGGTTAAGCTTGAGTGATATTGCGCTGGGGAAGGCTATGTTGGATAAGGCGGAGAAGTTGAAGGTTGGGCAGAGTTTGAGATTCGCATAAGTTGCGTTGTAGAGGGAGAGCACATAGCATGAAGTTTAAAGGCGTAGGTCACTGATCGGAGAAAAAAGTCATTGCAAGGTATGAGCGGTATAGCACAATTAGATATATTGTGCATAGTTTTTAAAACTTGCAACTATATACCTTAATTCATAAATGTAGTCAGACTTTTTTATAGTTAAAGTGTAATAAGGTTCACTGCTCAGGACATGTAAGACATCGCTGTCTTTACCTTCCATTTTCTAGAACAGAGAGCTTGTTAAGTAATGCTATAAGAGGCATATTATCTGATTCTTAGGCTTATCGATTAATTCCCGTAGTCATAGATTGTGTTGTCATGTCTAATGCTGTTGTAGACATAGACAAACAAGGCTCTGATCATTTTGTCGATCACTGACACTACTCTGATAGGCTTCGAAGCATCTCTTGGATTCTATGAGGCGAGGGGCTTCGAATTGGAGTGGCCCTGGCAGTGGAAATGCTATTGATAATTGGTGAAGGCATAATTAGCAGGTAGTCATATAAAGTTACTTAGGTGTTGTTGCAAGATCTTCAGGGTTCGAGCAAAAGCCTCGTCGTGATTAAGGCATCTGTAAATCGATATGTTCTGTGTAGCTTGGCTAAAGCTTCACCGATATATAATGAACCGCCTCCTACGACATCTCTGCAATAGTATGCTTCAAATACTCAATCTGCTCCTCCGCCCACTCACTCAGCAACTTCGTGACTTCTTCCGGACTTCTGCCTTTCATCAAATCCAGCTTCTCATGCATCCCCTGGGCCCTCTTACTCAACACATCCGTCCTATAACTCCCCCACTGCCTAAACAACTCCCCCGTGTCACTAATCGGCTTGACGGTCCTCAGAGAACTTGTATCCCTCTTGTTCACATCCCTATTCCTAAAGCTCGTCACGAACGTAATCCTCTCCCCATTACCCAAACACCTCAACGCCGCATGGTTGATCACGCTTCCCTGCATCATAACTGCGTAGCCCATGCCCGGCTGTGCGACTTTCCTGATCGACCCATCACAGGTGCGGAGCGTGGTTTCGCCGCCGCGCATCCCAATCGGGTCAGAGAGCATCATCACGCACACCCACGGGTAGGAGTCATAGTGCCAGGCGGAGACGAGGTCTTTAAGGTCGTCCTCTTTCTCGTTAGCATTAACTTCTGCTGCAACTTCTCGTGGTGGAATGATCGGCGGTAAGTTGTCAGTTATCGGCGCGTTTTTGTCAATGCTGGAATCTAGCTGCACGTTGAGTTGCCCGATTTCATAGTCCATGATAAGTTCCAGCTCGACACCTGCAGCTGCTGAGCAGGCTGCTCGCATAGTCTCTGATTTCCAGAGCGCGTAGGTGAATGGTGCGTCGGGGCCATAGCCGCGAATGCGGTAGACGCCGGGGTACTTGAGGGAGCCGTACTTGGAAACGATTTCATGACGGAAGATGTCTGCGCGGAGGGCGTGCACGCCTTCTTCTGTGAGCAGAGGGAATGGGGTTGTGATGGCGACTGGGGAAGTGGCGTTTGTGGGATTCAGGTTCAAGTCGGAGAGAGCGAAGGTTTTAGAAGGGGGTGTATAGCACATGTGCTTTTTGGGGTCAAACGCTGGGGCCTGGTATGGAGATGGAGTTGGAGCGGCGGTGTGTGATGCGCTGTGAGTTGAAGGAGAGGGACCTTTAGCTGGGAGAGCCTGTGGGCGCATAACTGCTGCTGATGACATGGCGGGTGGTATATATGGGGTAGTAGCAAATGTGCGACTGTCGGTTATCCACAAATAGGGATCAGGGTTGGAAAGGGACCTTCTTTTCCTGCAGATCCAAAACTTCTCTCATGTCCTCTGGAACCACACAAAATGCAGTGACTGACATCTTTATAAGAGCAAAGACTGTAGGTACGTGACTATATCTATCCCCGATCTAACCCCCACTTGCGCCAACACCGTTTCCAATCGGAATACGAGATTACCAGGCCTTATTTCCAGCATGTGGGGATCCATTTTCAGGTTCGGGTGTATAGCTAGAGACATTCTACTAGTCGCACCTCTTCCGTCATTGACACCAATAAGGCGTGCTCAACATCGCGTACTCCGCCTTGTATCCAAGAACAAACCCTTCTCATAAGTGGCGAGGCTCGCTATGCCAGCCGTACAGTGGGGTGCAATAATTCTGAATACCCGCCCTTGCTACTGTAGCGTTACGAAATATACGTATGTTTAGGGCTACGGTATCAGAACGCAAGATTTAAGCGACGGGTTTTGACCAGGGGGGAGGGTGTTTAGACTTATTGCACCACACTGTAGGTACTGTAGAATGGTGGAGAGCGGAAAGTGTCTACTGTAAGAGGCGATGGACGTGGTGCACGGGCAATGACAAGACCATGGCACTGGGCAAGAAAGTCAAAACACGTACAGTGGGGTGAAATAAGTTTGTCCCCCCGCCCCCCCATTGTCGCCAAGACCGCTTCGGGATGTTGTGACTGCGCACTTTTCAGAATTCTCATCTAGAAAGTGCGTATTTTTGAGACCGACTAGGGGGGGATACAAACTTATTTCACCCTACTGTAGGGCCCCCTGTTGTGGCTATCTGCAAGTCTGGGCGTAGATAAGAACAGTACACAGGTTAGATGGGTAAGCATTGTAAACCCATTTTTTAACCCTGCAATTGTAAGGGTATAAGTACTAGGGCTCTGATAGGACACCATAGAAGTAGAAAATCTTAATATTTATAATACTTTAGTCTGATAAGTTTCGCTATATGTAGAGTCGTATTAAGTAGCTATTAGTTGAAGACCCCTGCAAAGATCTGAGCAGGAGCCTCCCTTACTAGTAGATTTACAATACTTACGCCTGCAACCTCTGCAGTATAAGAAGTAGATCAACCCCGTCGGAAGCCCCGACTATCGTTCATCGTCTGCTTCTGCTTCAATCATCTGTTTCATTCATTTCCTCGCCCCGTTTCCCTAGTACCGGGGTCGCACGATTGCGCAATCTAGATCAGACTACACCTTGTACATAGCATTATCTTGCTGAAATCACCGGGCCTCGAGCATTTGCATCCATCTCATCACTTGTGTGGATCATAAGATACTAGACCAAGGCCTAACTTTCGAAGATTGGAAGTGACCGAGGACCTACATCTATCAAATATCTTCTCATCCGACTGAGCCTCGCGTTTTCCACAAGTCCTATATTTCGTCTTCTCTTGACTACTCAAAACTATGTCGTCCAACAAGGAAGCCATCCGTGGAGGAGGGAGCATCGAGATGCACGCCATCCCAGTCCAACAAGCGGATGAGATAAAATACCAAGAGGACAGCAAGAGCATCGCATCTGGGCAGAAGACCGTCGTCGTCGAGGGCGATGTGCTCGGCCATGAAAATGTCGATCCTGTTATGAAGGCCAAGCTGTACTATCTCAACAATGCAAGTCAAGCCATAGCAAAGTTCCAAACTCCAGATAAACATTGCTGATAGATCTTTCTTAATAGGCAATTGACGAGATTGGCTGGACCCCATACCACTGGAAACTCTTCTGCCTCACCGGTTTCGGCTATGCCGTCGACTCCATGCTTATCCTTGTCAAGAGTGTGGTTTTGACCTCCGTCACCCACGAGTTTAACCCATCCTTCCCCAAGGGACTTTTACTTGCAAACAACGTTGGTCTTCTTGCAGGCGCTCTCTTCTGGGGACTGGGCGCCGATATCGTTGGACGTAAATGGGCTTTCAACCTGTCGCTCTTCATCTGTTCTATTTTCACTCTTGCCGGTGGTGCAGCGTGAGTCCACTCTGTTACCAACGCATCTTATTACTGTACTCATGCCTTTATAGACCTAACTTCATCTCCCTTACCGTCTTTGTCGCTCTCTTGGCTTTCGGTGGTGGCGGTAACCTCGTTCTGGATACAACTGTCTTCCTCGAATACCTTCCTTCTAACAAATCATGGGTCTTGACCCTGCTTGCAGCTTGGTGGGGTGTTGGCCAAACCTTTACTGGATTCATGGCCTGGGCTTTCCTGCCAAGATACTCCTGCCGTTCTATCAAGGTCTGCACCAGAGAAACAAATATGGGCTGGAGATACATATTCTTCTCTTGCGGTGCCGTTGTCTTCATCATGAGCGTTCTTCGAGTTACCATCATCCGACTCCAAGTGAGGGATTTCTTCACCCCTTTTCTTCAACCTTTGCCATCAGCTAACACGCCCTGTCCTGTAGGAAACCCCCAAGTACAAGCTGGCCGAAGGCAAAGACGCCGAAGTCGTCGAAACCATCCAAAACTTGGCAAAGAAATACAACCGCCCCTGCTCCCTGACCCTCGCACAATTGGAATCCTGCGGCCTGTCCAAGCTCAGTGAAACTCACGCCAAATACCGCTACTCCATCAGCGAAGTCCTCGTGCACTTCCGCGGTCTCTTCCAAACCACGAAAATGGGCATCTCCACCGCGCTTATCTGGCTTTCTTGGACCCTGATCGGTCTCGCCTACCCGCTTTTCCAGGTCTTCCTGCCAACGTACCTTGCTAGCAGAGGCGCGCGGTTCGGCGTCCTTTCTGCGGATATCACGTGGAGAAATTATACCATAGCTAACATTTGCTCCATCTTTGGACCGGTGCTAGCAGGCTTCATGGCTTATACCAAGTTGGGCAGGAAATACACGATGGTTATTGGTGCGCTGGCTACGATGTCTTTCTTCTTCGCTTATTCGCAGGTAAAAAATAATGAACAGAATGTTGCTTTTACTTGTTCCGTCAATTTCACCCTCAATGTCGTGAGTATTTTATGACTCCTCTACCAACGACAGTTTCTAATTTGTACACACAGTACTACGCCACACTATATGCATACACCCCCGAGGTTCTTCCTTCTGCCCATCGCTCTACCGGTAACGGAACGGCTGTTGCGTGTAATCGCGTCATGGGCCTTGTATCTACCCTTGTTGGGGCATACGTCAACCTCAACACCTCCGTCCCTATCTATATTTGCGCAGCACTCTATGTCGCTATGGCCGCCGTCGCTACAGCCTTCCCCTTCGAGCCACGTGGACATAGAAGTTCCTAGTCCTATATATATACTAGTAGAATATATTATATTTATATATAACTTTAAACTTACCCTCTTATACTAGTTATATAGACGTAGATATAGTACTAAGTAAGACCTAACTAGTATAAGTTAGTAGGTATAGAGTTAAACTTAGGTTTTTTTTATATATAACTATAATAACTATAATAATAATAATAATAATAATATAAAACTAGACCTAATAGAATATATAGTACAAATAGAGAATTAGATAGAAATAGAGAAAAATTATATAATTTTTTAATTAGAAAAAAAAACTAAAATAAATATAAATCTAACTTATATAATATTTAAATCCTTATAATTAGTATTCTTAAATAAGTCTATATTAATTTAATTTAATTTAATTTATCTAGAGTTAATAAAGAGTAATTAATTTACTTTAAGAAATCTTAAAGATAAATTAAAGAGTTTTATTAAATAAAAATAAAAGGAGTTTTATATAGTTTTAAAATTATTTAAATTAAATTTTTTAAATAAACTTAACTAGTATAAATAAATAAATCTAAAATTAAAATTAAATTTTTTTTTATATAATTATAATAATAATAATAATAATAATATAAAACTAGATTTAAATTAATTTTTAAGAATTTAAATTTATTTTATTTTTATATAAAAAAGTATAAATAAAGTATTAAAATATTTAAACTATATTTAATAAATCTATTATTATTATTAAATTTATTAAATTTTAAATTATTATTAAAATAATATAATTTTAAATAATAATAAGAGTTATAAGATAAATATTTAAATAAAGTTTAATATTAAAATATATCTAATATATTAAAGAGTACTTAAATAAAAGATTATAAAAATAAAAAAGTAAATTATTATTATATTTATTAATATTAGATATTTTATATATTATAATTATAGAATTTATTATTTATTTATTTAATTTTTAGATTATAATATACTAGAAAGTCAACCATAGCTTTGATGGGCGATTCGAAAAGCGGGCACCCATTAGGTCTTGGTGTTTGTTCGATGCGCTGCAAGTCTTTTGGGGTACAGAGCTCCACGGCGACCGTCCTCGGTGAGGCTACACTAGACTCGCACGATTCCGAGGACAGCTCGGACGCCCTAAGGTACGCTGTATCCCTTCTCAGTGCCTACATGGATCCGCTACTCGATAGTAACACAGAGCTTACGGAGTTTTTTACGGAAATCACTGACACTTACTTTAGGGACCTACTCCTCGCCTAGGCAGTAGAAGCTACATTGCCTATCGTATAGCAGAAGCTCCTT
Organism: Pezicula radicicola; assembly: GCA_003008705.1. Taxonomy (NCBI): domain Eukaryota; kingdom Fungi; phylum Ascomycota; class Leotiomycetes; order Helotiales; family Dermateaceae; genus Pezicula; species Pezicula radicicola. The sequence goes on along the minus strand of PDUO01000045.1, from coordinate 31,302 downwards.
GCTCTCCGCCTTAGCAAACCCATCACTCCTTAGTCCTTCTTCCAGAATATAGTCGATATGATTCCCCCTTTAGATAGTATACTAGTCTAGCGGGTAATGGCCTAGGTGCTGTGTACCTTCCGGCCTCTTAGTGTTCAAGAGCTGGCCACGGTTGTCGCTTGGCTACAACGTCGTAAGTTTCTGGGCGAGGCCGCTCGTGAGAAGGATTACAGCATGCGCTTTCTCTCGTCGATTGCAAGCTTACTCTGGAGCTTCCTCACAGTTGAGAATAATAAGGTTAGAATTAGCCACCCTACCTTCCGCGAGCTATTCCTCGACAAGAGTGGCGAGTGGTTCAGCGTCGGTGATCAGGACCATTGCCGCATTGTGCATCTCTGTCTGGAACTCCTGCAGCTGGACGACTTTCGCCAATGGGAAGAGGACAACTACGGGTTTGAGTGGAAATTCAACCCGAAATCAATCCCCTACTTTCGCTCTATATATGAGGACCGCTCAACTCTGCATCGTTACATCATTATGTACTGGCAGGAACACTATCGGCATAGCTCCATTACTAACTAACCCAAGAGCGAGGTGAAGGACTTCTTTGACGAGAAAAACAGGCTGTTCTGGCGGAGCTGGACAGTGGCCAGAATGGCTATGCCCAACCCCATCAACCTCGTAGAACAACCCGAAAGCCCCTTCACATCTGCACTGCCGTTTCTGACTGCCCTTGGGGATGTCGATCTCCTACAAGATTGGCTGGATAATACAGCCACGGAAGCCTCTTTGATCGATAAATCTATGGCACTTGTGCAAGGGGCCTACGTGGGCTCCAAGGAAGTCGTCGAACGAATTCTCGCCCTCAAGGATAACGAGTTATGGAAAGAGAGTGGTGCCGCCCTCAGAGACGCTCTCTTTGTAGCTGCCTCGTTCGGTCACTCGGAGACGCTTCTCCGCCTCATCAACACAGCTCCCAACGATTACGCATGGCCAATTTTACCAGCGTTTTGTTTGACATACTGAGTGTGTTGCTCTGGAAAATTGTCTATATTCCAATTCGTCATCATGGCCTGGCGAGTGCTGCTATTGTCCGTCGTTTCGCGCGGGAAGAGGTTGAATAACTGGATCCCACCCTTGTCTGCATCCATCTTCTTAAATACGCGCATGATACCTTTCTTCGTATAGAAAGGCTTCATCCCATTGTCGTCCAAGTTGTTATAAGTCCGAATCAGCAGGAGGGCCAAAGAAGCGATGCCAGCCGCTAGTGCAGTAGCAACAGAAGAGCCCTTCACAGGAAGAAGGGGCCCGAGATATGCCGGCCCAACAGCGTCGATATTCTCCCCAGGTATTTGGATATCGGCTTCGTCGGTGCTAAGGGTTTTTGTTGTCTAATGGCCCCATTCATCTGTAGCACTCACTCTCATGACTTGGTCATAGTAGAAAGGGTAGACGGTGTCCGAATACCTGCCTTCGTCTGTAGTGGAGTAGAACATTAAGGTTGCGCGTTTATTTGACTCGTCTACAGCAGTATTGAAATTTTTTTTTAAAGCGGTGTTATTATTCTTCGTGGTCCAGATCATGGAAATTATGTCTACTTTCTGTTCGAGGGCCCATTTTACAGCCTGTCGCAGAACGGGGAATGTTAGTGACTCAAGAGCAGGTCCACACAGGCGAGAAACAAAGAGATAGAGTATATTATAAAACTTACGGCTGCCGCGTTCTTAGGGTCAATGTCACTACGTTCTTTCCCTACACGAGCTATATAGAGGCGGCAATAAAGGTTGGTTTACCCAATTAACGACGCCATTTAAGTCCCATGCGGATCTGACACCATCCACCAGGGAAGTATCCGATCTAATCCCAGCAAGTCGGCGGTGACGTACGAAACACCTTTAACTATCATTTCTCCGATACTCGACCTGATCCTGTCGGCCCTGTTGTCAATAATATACACTTTTATTCTGTTGTCCGGAAACACAAGGGCTTGCTGCTCTCTCCGAGTCGGGGGTGCAAAGGCATACTCCCAGAACGTAGACACGTATACTGAGTCGCCCCGATTCTCTTGTTTCGTTAAACCGTTCAGGTCTGTGTTTTTCTGGTTATCCAGGTCTGTATTCTCATTATTTTCTGTATTCTCATTATTTTTAGGCGCACTGAATTTCCACTCCTTAAGGAATTTCTTGCATGGGCCCAACTGGCCTGTAAATTGATGCCTAAACAAGTTTCAGTTAGGTTTTCAATCAGATCCCTTACTAAGAACACTTACTTTGGAGCCCGTGAGACGAGCTCATTAGGGTCAGTAGCAGGAGGAGGGTAGTCCCACTTTGCGTTAATCTTGACTACTAGGTTATAGCGGAAATTGACTTTGGGATCATCCTTGTAAAATTCCTTGTTTGCAGCATAGTAAGTCTTTAGTCGATCCTTATTCTCTTTCGAGAGTTGCTCGTGTCGAATGCGAGTTTCTCGGTCATATACTCCCTTTAGTGTTCAACCACGTAGGTAAGTGACTGTTTAACATTGATAACATTAACGATGGAACCACTTACCTCTGCAGGATTCAGGTGAACAATCTCAATCCGAACCTCTTTTAGCTATTTTGTACATGGATTAATAAAAATTTATCTAGTGCAACGGATTAAAACACACCTTCGGCAGTCTGGCTAAACCATCCTTGCTAATCCAATGATACAAGACGCTCCAGTTCCCGCCGGAATATAGAGTGAGATCCGTTAAACGCGTTCTCAGGTCGGATACTATCGATAGCGTGTTGGCGTCTTCCTCTGGGATCACTGTTAGGATTTTGAGATTCATGTCCCTAGTTCAGCGCATGAATTTCGAAATTCTCAATAATATATAGCTTGACAAAGGCATCGCTCATCAGGTTGATAGTATTATCAGGTATGTTGAGCTTCTTGATTGTCTTCACGCCTTTCTTGTTTTCAGCCAGTCAAACAATTGTCGGATTGTGTCATGAGGACAGGGCTGCTTAACGTAGTTTAGATCTGGCGGGTGGACGAAGAAGAGGGTGTCTTCAAACTGCAGTTTTCCCTCCTCCTCATCTAGTCCTACCCCCTCGTCATCATCGTCGCTATCCAGCTTGATCAGTTTCTCTACGAATCTCTCGAAGTTGTGAGATGACTGGTTAAAGTCGGACATGTCCAGACACAGCTCCTTAACTATATAGTTCATTAGTCGGGATCTAGCGAGCTAGAGCTGACAAAATATAGGCTGTATTACCATTTCCAAACGTTCCATACAAGGCTTTGCCAACATTTGATATGCCTTCGACCGTATCGAAAATCAATTTCTTGAAATTGCTCTTAAATTCAGGATCTTGGCCGTGGAACTTCTCTAGTTTGTTTTGATACGGCGAAATGCCATTGTTATTGACCGTAGTTAGGATCTGGGCCAGTATTTTGTCGGCATCCTGCCTAAGCTTGATTTCCTCCAAAATCTGAGAGGGGGAGAAGGTTTCGTCCGAAGGGGGTGGGTTCTTAGCTGCAGCTTCCTTGGGCCCAGATGACGTCCCTTCCCAATCCAGAGTCGGACCTTGCGTTATGGTGGAGTATAAGTTGCAGAAGAACTTTGTCTCCCTTGTGACCGAAAGCCGTGGTAGTTGTCATATAGTTCTTCAAATATCGCGTAGACGCGGTGTCGTTCCAGTTGGTTACATTTCGAGCCTGTTTCAAGACTTCCCCCGCTGCATCTGCAGGGTCCACTGGTGCACGTGGCCCTTCAGGTACTCTCGGCGAAAAGTTGCCAGAGTCCTTTCGTTTAGTATTTTAATATCTTCGGTAACTCATTATATTTCTACTTTGCTCCAAGAGTTCGATTGAGCCTGTTTTGGATGGGGATAGGCGTGTCGCAAAGACGCTTCTCAAACGAAGAACCTCCACCGTAGGTCTGTAACCTTAGTACTATAATACACTAGCCAGTACCAGTGGTTAATGTACAGGAAAAGGCTGCCGTAGGAATTTACTTCAGTTGACAGCGGGGCGTTGTTAGTCGCTAATGTAACACTATCTAGTCGCCGAGTAGCTTGTAGTTACTGTGTCTATTTACGGAAAAGTCCCACACACGGGTACATATTGGGGGCTGATGATTATACATGGGACGACCCGTATCCCCTGTAAATCCCTGAAATACCTCGTTGACTTCGACCAATTGCCTCTGAAGATCCGTCCAGCTGAAAGCTCTGGCGTCCTACACCCCTGAAGGTCGACTTTCGAAGGGTGTGCCGCTGATCTTCCTTACTGGAGATGACACTATTACCGGGGAGCCTCGAATCCGACATTGATGACTTTACTTGGGGCTGTAAAAACTATGCAACTTTATCCGGCTATTATAAATGTATCATGATATATAATAATATATATGAGAACCAGCTGAACTAATCCCTGCTTATGGCCCTCCATAAATAATCAATGACAATCAAGAATCTTTTTAGACTCTACCAAGCATCTCGATCTCAGCAGCTAAGGCAGCTTCATCGGGCGGCAAGTACTCCAAGGCCTCCTCTCGGTGCAACTCTGCCAATCGGTCGTACAAAGCGGCCATTCTTCGATGCCGCTGTACCCGGGCCATCGAATAAAGAGACCTTGTAGGAGTTATTCCAGCCGTAGGTTGAATCTGGGGGCCTGGAAACCTAAGAGATTGCTGCTCTGGCTCCGGTCTTGGGGTTAGCAGGCTGGCCGCTGGAGCTGCTGGAGACGGTAGTGGTGGTGTCATTGCTGGTGCCGTAGGATGGGAGACAAGAGTGTCTTAGGGTGGTCGTCTACGGCTGTGGGATTGATGACACCAATTCCAGCTCCTATTATCCCACCTGAAGCATCTTCACCAACAGGAGGTTTCTTGCCGTCCAATTCGAATGCCACCACAGTAATTCCTGGTTGTAGTCAGATAGTAATCGTGAGGCCTACTGGGGAAATTATGATTCTACGCACCTTCCTCGAATCTTACCAGACGACCTTGTTCTAGGAGATACAGGCCAATATCCTCAATCGTCCTTATGACATTTTCAATTGAGGCGGCATGTAAGTTGTCCTCGTGAATGTTTTTGGGAACTTTCTGTGTTCCGTTCGGTGACGGACCAAAGGCGGTATCCAGACGTACAGGATCCCTCTTGCTGCGCCAGCCAGAAGGGACAAATTTCTTCGTTTTTTCAGCGAATGTTCCAATCTCTCCGTCCATCTTCGCTTCTATGCAGAACTTTGATCCTTGTGGGCGTTTGATCAGTAACGCAACGGTGAAGCTATCGCCAATCCATTTTCCTTGTTGGCCGCTCGCACTTCCACCACGCTTGGTTGTACTTTTTTCGTGACAATGATGGAATAGTACAATCCTCCCCGACTTAACTATGAGCAAATGAAAGTTTTTGAACTCCGACTTGGCTGTTCTTGAACCCTCTTTCCAGGAGTAACTCCGTGTAGCTGTGCCGATAGACTCCCTTTCAGCATATGCTCTCGGGTCTCGTTGGTCGTAAACACGTCGAGAAACTGGTCGCCACTAGAAGCAGGCTCGTATGAAATAAGCAGTGGTACGTTGTCCTCATCATCTTCGTCATTTTTAACTCCCTTTTTGCCTTCACGAAGAACGGTGAGTGTGAATTTGAACCAGACGAACTGCTGCACAATGTCGTTGGTCTTCGGAAGGACCCTGATTACCAACAAGCTGGCATTGTCCGTGTCACCTTTGTTGTAGCTGCCATGAACATTATAGACAAGCTCGAAGTCTGCTGAGAAGCCGGAGCGAGTGACTTGTCCAAGGGGAGTAAGTATATCACTCCTCACAATAGCTGCGTCGGGACTATAATTGACAAGATTAAGCGAGAACTTTTTGATGGCAGACTGTGATTGAGCCATTGAACTACAGTGCGAAAGCTTGAAAGAAAAAAAAGTTGCAAAAGAGGTGAGAACTAGTGGAACTAGAATCAATGATAGCTCTAACACCGTAGCACCCCACGTGCTCTTGGAATAACGGGACTTCATCCCACGCATCTGATCTCCTGCACAGTTACGATTGGCGTTCAATAGTGGCTCGGAACTGCTGGGGTCTACTGAGTTGTTGGTCGAAAATCAATAATCGTATATAGCGACGCTTTAGCTTTACTTAAGGGGCACCTTCGGTAGGGAAATATCCGAAATAAGAGCTCTATATACTGTATATATATAATTCGTAACTATAAACCTGTATTTTTAGTAGAGTATAACCACAGTGTTGTATTACAGCTAAGTAGTTAGAAACGTTTATATATACTAAAAATAGATTACTAAGTGTATTCTAGTAGTAGAAAACTATAGAGGTTAGAGGGCTTATAATTTTCGCCTATAGAGAGCCTGTATTTCTGGGTTATATAGAGCTTGTATTTTAGGCTGTATAGAGCCTGTATTTAGGGGAGCATAGCCTATTAAGTAAGGTGTGCCCGATAGTACCCATGAGAGTGTAATTACAGTAGTAAAGAAAAAGGATGAAAAATTGATTTTGGACCAACAACTCAGTACGGCGTTCCGTATGCGGGTGAGGGCGCTCATTGTGGCACAGAGTGTCACTCTTGCACCCCCTATGGTTTTCTCGGTACAGTCGTCCATCCTGTCGCTGACCCCCAACTCCGACCATTCGTAACAAACCTTGTGAGCTGAAATGCAGATCGATGCCGCTCGACGCCCATCGGGACCACGCATATAGCCACTCAACTACACGAGTCTATTTCAGGAAGGCTCCATAAAGCGGATACAATCTGATTTCGACGAAGACCCGCACCATCATTCACCTGTGGATTGTTAACATTCTCTTTATGCCCGTGGTGGATGTGACTGAAAAAAGCCTGATATCTGCTTTAACAAATCCGAACATCTTAAGACTCGTGGAGACACCCAATCACGAATCCTGGATTTTAGAAACATAAGAGCATGGCCGGCTTCGACGGAAAACTCGTCGTGATCAAGGAGAGTGACCAAGAATCTAAAGCGGAGCGTTCGACTGCTCTGAGGTACAAGTGAGTCCGATGGTTCCTTCAAGTGGCTCTGCTCATATATCTGAACAGTATTTTGGCGGTGCACGGTCTGGGCGATACCAGTGTCCGGAGTACAGCCTGGACGTGGAAGCAGGATGGCGAAGAGGTGGTCTGGCTGACCCGTCTTCTGCTAGTATATGCCCGCTGTGCCCGTGTCATGACGTTTGACTATTCCTGCAACAGAATTGAAGATGGTATCTCAAGAGACGACCTCAGAGCTCTGGCCATTAAGCTGCTTGATCAACTACATGTAGACGACGTGTGTTATTACAACCCTTTTTCTTCTAGTCTTAATTGCTGATATATATTCTCCCTAGTCTGATCCTCTTGTATTTATTGGCCACGACTTCGGAGGCCTTATTATCAAAGAAGTAAGCATCCGTTACGAGAAAGGATTTAGACATAGAATGTTAGCGCCTCCGCTAATAGGCCTACGGGGCGAGGTGAATGTAGCATTGCTAACACCGTCCTCTCTCCCCACAGCTACAGGCTCTGTCGATAGCACTTACAAATCCTAAATACCACTATATTGCTACAACGACTTCACTTCTAGTGTTCTTTGGTACGCTGCATCGAGTTCCGGATTCGAGATCTTGGGAAAGTATAGCTAGTTGGCTGCTCCTTGTATCTGGCGAAGACCAATCCTACAGAGTTTCTTAGATTTTAAAGACGGCCCAGATGTTGGAAGCAGCAAGCACTGACTTTAACGACTTCCAGAGAATCTACAAAGTAATCAATGTATTCTATGAGTAGACGAGCGCGATATACAGTCCCCTGATGTAGCAGGTATGAATTCTACCTTCAACTTCCTTCCTCGCGACTACGCATGTAGCGCGAAGAGTGACACTTTCTTAATAGGCCCTAGATTCGTGTTCGGCAACGATGGGAATCCCCAGCGAGTTGACTCGTGGTCGCGATGAGTCGCACAGTGGATTGACCAAGTTTTCATGCGCCACGGACGAAACCTTTAAGTTGATTCTTGAGGAAATAAGATCGAGAGGTTCGTCCAACTATGATCCTAGTAAAGGCACTTCATTAGCCCCTATTGTTCCTCGTATTATGTGATGCATTGAAATGCTAATACGTGCATTTCTAGGTCCTAGTCTCTCCTACATATAGTATATAAATTCTCTCTTGGGACTTGTGTCCAATGGTAGTATTGCAAAGCACCAACTATCTCGCCTTGAACGTTCAGGCCCAAGCCCTGGAGCCATACGGCAACTCGAAGTTCAGGAACCATTTAGTTCGTAGTTGAAATCCGAATATGGAACTCTTCATATCTAGGGGAATCTTGGGGTTGACGCTGCCGCTTTCCTTTCATAAGTGACTAAATCTGATAATATAAACACTATAAGCTTCACCTTCAATTTAAGCAGTGACCGCTATTACGCTGCAACTCAACTACTAGCATCGCTCTGCCGACAGCTTCTGTGCCTCAAGCCTCAGCGCTTCGATCACGTCGCTAAACTCTATGATTTATTCTCACAGAAGAATGAATGGGGAATTGACAGACTCTCTGTGTTTTTTCGCTTACTACTCAGCTGTCCACTTAAGGGCGACACAATCTGCTTAATTCAGGAGATCAATGAGATATTGAGCTAGGGACAGGTTTTGAATGATCTAAGGGCGTTGGCTGGTGGCAACGATTCGATGTTTAAACTTATACTTATAGCAGACTCTGAGAACACAAAACTAGGTAAGCTTGAATATGAAGACAACGAAGTCAGCATTAAACCCACTCATCGCGATTTCGAAAACATCGCCGACTCCGAAGTAGCCGCTCTCATATACAAGCGCCCTGGCTTGTACAAAGTCGGCAACGATATCAAAAAATGTTTAGTTGGTAAATATGGGTATAGACCAGAGTTCCTTCTAGGTTTGGACTCTTCCATCATCTGTACGATCAAGGCCTGGTTATCGCTGCTTACAGCCCTCTCTGATCCTGTCACCTTGTAGTACTTAATACCTAAGATGACCTCCACTAGAGCCCCGCCGTCGGGTAGACTGCAGGATCGAGCCCAACATACGTGCTGACCTGGCCGCCAAAACAGAAGTCTCTCAGCTTGTTACATAATGCCGATGGTGAGCGGCTCGTGAACGCAAGGACCTGGTCCAGCGTGGTATTGCATGTCGCGACATATTGAACGCCAAATCTGCCAACGAGGATTTCTGTCGGTCTTGGCCTTGGATGAAGTGCTGCAATCTGATGCTGTACCGTCTCAAAGTATCGTCAGTCGCGTCGACGAGGCGGAAGGGGAACTCGACTATCATGTTGGAGCCCCCGCCAGCGCTTTGCATGTGCGCAGTAGGACTCTCCGTTACCACCATGAACGCATTTGAGCCTGAAACCCCGTAATTATTGATCAGGACCGCCCGCAACTCCCCTCCTGATTCCCATGGCTCCAACTTAGACGTGATAGCCAGATTGTCGGTTGGGGCGGAATTGCCTTGTGATGGAGCATGAGCAAGCTTTTCAGCAGGGAAACGCCACTAGAAGCCCCCTTAGTATGACCAGCAAGCCCCTTTACCGACCCCAATGACGCCGTCTTCTTACGGCTAGGTCCTCCTAATACGTCCCGAATGCTTTGGTACTCGGCAGGATCGCTAACTTGAGTCCCCGTCCTATGTGCTTCAACGTAGCCTATCTGGTCGGCCTTTAGCTGAGCTCGACCTAGGACTTTGACGAAGAGTTCTGAAAGCGACGGGGCATTAGGGACAACAATTGGTGTCCAGTTCTGATTTTGCAGCACCGATGTACTAGATATAGTGCCAAAAATCTGGTCTCCGTCAGCGATGGTATCCGAAGTCTTTTTCAGGAAAACAGCCGCAACGCCCTCACCCCGGCAGTAACCATCTGCCCTAGCATCGAAGGGTTTGCATTGGCCCGTAGTACTTAGGAAAGACACTGCTGCGAGATTCTGAAACTATAGAGAATACGTGACGATATTCGTTCCTCTAGCGAGCACCACGCTACTCTCCCCTAATAGAATCGATTGACAAGCCTGGTGGATTACAACTAAAGATGACGAGTAGGCCGTATCGATGCATAAACTAGGCCCTGTCCATCCAAAGTAATGACTGATTTTGCCAGCAGTGAAACTGTGCAAGTTGCCCGTCGCGGTAAAGGCATTTGGTTGGTGGTAGGCAACGTTGGCCTCATAATCGCCTGTGCAGTTCCCTATGAAACAGCCGATCTTGCTATCCCGGCCCTTATGGTCAACGCCAAAGTAGCCTGACTGCTTAACTGCTTAGTACGCTGCTTGCAATATTTGCCTGTGTTACGGATCGGCCAAGGCTATTTCCCTAGCACTGTTTTTGAAGAATTTATGGTCGAATGCATCATGATTATTGATGAAATTGCCGAACCACTTCCTGTTTGTATCTATCTCTAGGCGCTTTCGAACTTGGTACGGTCACTAGGGACTTCTCTATATTGCGACTTGGCCTTACACAAGAGATCCCAGAACTCGGTAGCATCGTCGGCGCCGGCGACCTTCACCGCCATACCAATGATGGCGATGTCATCAGCTTTTCTCGCTCTTGGTTGACAACGGCTGCGAAGGCCATCTTGGACAGTGAGTGGCGAGGTAGTCTACTGAGTGCCTTGGGTGACTCTTGAGCCCAGCTTTTCTAGCATTGAAGGGGGAATGCAGCGTACTGGGCCCAGAGTAAGCATCTTGTAGTCGTCGTGTTTGAGCCAGAGTTCATGCGCATGCTGGACCGTCTGAATCCATTGCGACTGTTCCACAAGAATGGCCTATAATGCATGCGTATAGAGGGCCACTCTATCGTCAAGAGAAACCGTCGAGTTATACATGGTCGGATTACCAACGACGATGCATTGGGGAGAGTGAATACAGAGGGATGCTCATCGCAGTATCGTGAGAGTGTCATGACATCCTTTTTATAAGATGGATGATGGAAAGAACCGCGCAGCCCAATCTCAACAGCAATGATGCCTACAGCTCGAAGGTCTCGTTGTAGAGCTATGATAGACCTGGCAGGAGTGGTCACAGTGGCTCTGTTGTCATCATAAGCCACGGAAATATAGGCCTTTATATGTTAACGCCATGTCTTTCGAGTGTTCATATCCAAAGGAATATGTATGCTTTTCTTACCCTAGGAAAGCCTTGCAGCACCTTTTCCATCTGCTCACCGGTTTCCGTTGTATTCCAAGTAGTTGCCAACGCGTTCCACTGCCCCGTCGGACTCAGTAGTCCCTGAGCGTCAACAACGCCACCAATGAGCATGAAGAGTCGCACCGCCTTTGCTGCATACTTGCGGAGCTCGCTGCAATCTTTGCTCAGCGACACCGCCAAAGCACTCAGTATACCGGTACAGAAACCCAGCGTGGCCTTGATGCTGTGCAAACGATGATGATCGGTGCCATTAGCCGGGCCGTGGATGTCGTCGTTCCATCCCAGGTATTCCACTATGTGGCTAACGACAACCAGTGGACTGAGCAACAAGTTGGGCAGCTGGAAAAAATCACTAGGCATGACGCCTGATGCGAACCACTCATGTAGGTCTCGCAGCTGCTGGCTCCCGGCGACGACGTTGTATTTTGGGAAGTCATTGGCAAAAGCTTCCCAACAATCTGGCAGCTCGGCAATTGTCTCAAGTATCCAGCTCCATTCGGGGCACCCCAGTGCTGCCGATCTAAGTAGTTTGAAGTCAGCAGGGCTGAAGGAGAGCGCCTGTGGGCCAAAGACCAGTACAATCGTGGACTTGTGGGAAACCATGTTGACAACCTGCATGGGTGAATTCAAAGGCTACCTCGTTCGGAAGGCTACCAAGACGATGTGAAATTCGATCCCGGGCTCGGAAATTTGGGCTTTAGGTTGCTCCAGGATCTATAATTTATGATGATGGGAGGGGGAAATTCCGAGTTCATGAGGAAAAGTCTAGCGACAATGTCCCAGGGAGTAGTCCTCTTCGAGCTACAGAACGTATTACTCAAATGTGCGTCAAGCACTTGGTAATTTTTGAAGCACATGCGACCAGCAGTCTTATTGCTGCCAGACTAAGTGGTGTAAGGCTTCCGTTAAGCTCGGCTTACTCGAGCAGGAGAAGAATTCAGAACTACCTCCCGGAGAGGTCGAAATAGTTACACGGAACTTCTCTTTCGTTGGACGATCCTGTAGTTGCATCTGCCAATTTAGATGCCCAATTCTTGATATGCGAGTCAGTATCCCGAATCGTGATCCTACGTTGGAGTTTCGTTCCGGACTTTCGTGGCGGAGTTTCAAGCCGGACGGCTTGTCCGCCTTAATTTCAGATGCGGGTTTGGACAAGGCTATATATCTCTCTGCTTACTATGAAGTGCAGTGCATCTCATCGAGACACTGTATATTGTCGTTCTCTACTCGGGCGTGGTATATCTCCTGTCCAAGGCTATAAAGCGCGGTGGTCAGGCTGTGGATTTTACTAAATCAAGCGATACGCTTAGCAGCCTTCCCAGACCGTCAAACTTCATGGGCAGACTGAGCAGTAAACATGTCGGCGCCAACTGAGCCTCGTACGCCTATCGCCATAGTTGGCATGGGCTGTAGGTTTGCGGGAGACGCCTCAGACCCAGACAAGCTGTGGAAATTGATAGAGCAGGGCCAGAACGCTTGGTCGCTAATCCCTTCGTCTAGATTCAACATTGACGGCATCTGGTATCCCAACGGCGAGAGAGTCGGCTCTGTATGTCTAGCCCACTAATGGTATGATTATGAGTGAGCTGCTGACGAGTTATGGAAGACCCACGTCCAAGGCGGTCGTTTCTTGCAATAAGATGTTGCTACATTCGACGCGTCTTTCTTCAGCATGCCAGCTGATGCTGCTAGCGTATGTTCCACTGTGCTCTTTGGTAAGTTCTACCGTGGATATATGCTGAACCGGTGAAACAGAGTATGGTCCCTTAGTATAGGATGGGTTTGGAGGTTGTCTACAAGTCTCTCGAAAGCGGTATACTAACAACATGATATATTTCTCGGCTTCAAGCCACTGATGTATTTCAGCTGGAATTCCAATGGAAAATGTCGCCGGTTCAAATACATCAGTGTACGCTAGCGTTATGTTTCGGGACTACCATGATTCTACTATGCGGGATCCCGACACAATTCCGCGATACTTCATAACGGGTAACGCTGGGACCATGGCCTCGAATCGAGTTTCGCACTTCTTTGATCTTCGTGGCCCTAGCATGACGGTTGACACAGGCTGCTCAACAACTCTGACAGCGCTGCATTTGGCATTCAGCAGTCTGCGCGCCGGGGAATGTACTATGTCCATTGTGACTGGTGCTAGCCTGCTGTTGAATCCCGACATGTACTTAAGCCTATTAAACTTAGGGTTAGTGATTTTTAGATATTCGGTCGATTTGCAAATGATATATGTTAACCTTGACACTCTAGACTGTTATCCCCCGATGGTATGTTGTATACATTTAACAGCAGAGCCAACGGCTACGGCCGTGGGGAAGGAGTAGCTGCCATCGTTCTTAAGCGGCTTGACGACGCGTTGTGTGATGGAGACACTATTCGAGCTATTATTAGGGAAATAGCACTCAATTAGGACGGTAAGACCACAACAATAACGGCACCTAATGACGGCGTATAGGAACGTCTTATTCGCATGTGTTATTAGAAAGCTGGACTCGACCTATCATTGACTGTATATGTTGAAGTACATAGGACCGGACTCCCGTTAGCGATCCGCTCGAAATGCAGCGTTCAATTCCGATAAGAGACGTAGGCGACCCTTGGTGGTCGGCTCTATCAAGTCTAATATTAGACATACGGGGGCTGCTAGTGGATTGGCCAGCATCATCAAAGTTACCCTCTCTCTCAAAAAGGGTCTTATACCACCTAACGGGAATTTCGAGCTGCCTAATCCTAGGCTGAAACTGCAGCAACGAAACATCAGAGTACCGACTTCGGTTGAGTCGTGGGCTCTGAGTGAAGGTATCCGTCAAGCTTCTGTCAACAACTTTGGCTTCGGAGGTGCCAATGCTCACGCCATCTTGGAGTGGTACAATCCACGAGGAACACAGCAAGTCAATGGAGGAACACAGCAAGTCAATGGCTTTCGCAACGGCCACTTCATTAGAACGCAGCGTAGATCCCGTCTGTATGTCCTCAGTGCCGCGGATGAACAATCCTGCAAGCAGATGGCGTCCAAGTTGAGAGATCATCTCCCTCAGTGCCAGGGTCTTGCAGACGAGGAGGGACTTCTCGACAGTCTAGCATACAAACTTGGCTCGCGCCGCTCAAGATTTCCTTGGTCCACGTCGTTGGCGGCGGGCAGCTTGACAGACCTGGTGCAGGAACTTGGCAATGAACAGCATCTGCCAAGGCGTGCCGAGCAAGATCATGGCCCGCCTCGTCTGGGATGGGTCTTCACTGGGCAGGGCGCTCAATGGCACGCCATGGGTAGAGAGCTGATCGATGCATACCCGGTATTCAAGGAAGCTATACTCGAATACAACAGGTATATAAAAGAGATGGGGTCAAGCTGGACTATCATGGGTAGGTCCTCGTCACTGTCCCTTTCTACATTATCATCTATGTAATAACCCTGCTAAAAGTTCTGATCAGAGGAAATTCGTCGTGATGAAGCGAACAGCCGGGTGAATAATGCCCAATTCAGCCTGCCACTATCAACAGCCATCTAGATCCTCTAGTACAGCTCCTGTGGTCATGGGGTATTACTCCCACAGCTATATCTAGTCACTCAAGCGGTGAGATAGGTGCGGCCTACGCTGCAGGTGCCCTAACTTGTCGAGCTGCCATAGGTATAACGTATATCCGCGGTTCTCTAAGGTGAAGTCTGACGGAAACGCCAACGTGGTGAAAGGTGGGATGATGGCCGCCGGGCTTTCTCGAGACAAGGCCAATCAGTACATCTCGCGCGTTCAATCTGGCACTATAGTCGTCGCATGCATTAACAGCCCTTCTAGCGTGACCATTTATGGAGATGTGGAGGCTATCACCGAGCTGGAGCGGGTACTAGACTCGGAAAAGGTATTCGCAAGACGCCTGAAGGTCACTGAGGCCTTTCACTCAGAACACATGCGGCCCATGGCTTCTTTATTTAGCGTAAGCCTAAGGGGTTTACTCCAACCTGGGGACAGCAGCAGCTCTGTTATTTTCTCCTCTCCGAAGACTGGTGGGCAACTAGAAAGCCTGGACATCTTATCCAAGCTAGACCATTGGGTTGATAGTATGCTGCAGCCTGTCGAATTCGAGAGAGTATTTCGCCGCATGTGTTTTGGGGATTCTCCCAAACTCATCTCTTTCTGCACAGCGAGATGTGGACATGATTCTCGAAGTCGGTCCTCACGGCGCCTTGAGTGGACCCATTCGGCAACTTATGAAGCTTCCCGAGTTTACCGCCGCTATGGAGATACCCTACTTGAGTTGCCTTTCCAGGGGCCAGAACGCCCTGTCTACAATGCACCAGCTCGCTGTAGAGCTCATTCAGAGAGGCCATCATCTTAACATAGACGCAATCAACTTCCCAGGTGGACGGCTACCCGAGATCAAGGTTTTGCCCAACCTACCGACTTATCCATGGAATCACCAGAACCGCTACTGGCGGGAACCGCGCGAGAACAAAGGCCTACACGAAGAGAGCAAGTCCACCACATGACCTCCCTAGGCTCGTTCCAGCTTGCTTCGCCCCCATCTGCGCCAACTTGGCGGCACATCATCAAAGTGTCTAATGTGCCTTGGACGCGCGACCATATGGTCGACTCAAATATAGTGTTTCCCGGTGCTGGATACATCAGCATAGCTGTCGAAGGCATGTCTCAGCTCAGCCAGTCAAGCACCACATCTTCTGTTAGCTACAAGCTGCAGGACGTGGAGTTCTCGCAAGCACTCTTAATACCAGACAACGACGTAGGTGTCGAGACGTGGCTAACCATACGCCCATGCAGCAACAAGGCCCTAGGCACAGGGGACTGGCACGAGTTTGAGATCCACTCGGTTTCGGGTGATAGTAACTGGACAAGTCATTGCACCGGCCTGATACAAGCAGTGGATTCTCTGGCTGGAAGTCTGTTGGTATGCAACTCCTGGAAAGACTCATTGGCTTACACAAGAGAGATTGAACCGGAGGATCTCTAGGCCGCGTTACGGGCCGTCGGCATATACCATGGACGGGCCTTCTAGAACATCAACTGGATACGAAGTAGGAGGGACGAGTCTTTCACTTCGTTTTCAATTGCTGATATTGAGTCGAGATGCTGCATAACTATCAGTCCAAACATGTTATACATCCCACCACGCTAGATTCTGTCATTCAAGCCAGCTACAGCGTGCTTCCCTCTGGTGGCACCACCCTACGCACCACCTTGGTCCCGCGGCGACTCAAGAGTTTCACAATCTTGCTAGGCATAACTACAGAAGCTGGTCATGGCTTTCAAATACATGTGCGACTCAGACATGGCAGTGTATAATCTTTTGGTGTTGACATCGGCGTTTATGACTAGTCTGGCACTGTCCTCGGGATCGATGGGCTGACTTTCCAGTCAACTGGCACCACTAAAGGATCAGCTGTGGAGTCGGACGCTGCTAGTGGCTGTATTTCTTGGAAATGGGAGCCTGATATCACGTTGCTCGACTCGCGTTGGCTCTAAGAAAGAATGAAGACGCCTGTCTAGCAGTCTGAGGTCGACCTCATCAAAGACCTCCGACGATGCACACTTCATTACATTCAAGAGGCCGTAGACACTCTGACGACGAAGGACGTTGAGAGCCTGGGCTGGCATCACGAGAAGTTCTACGCCTGGATGAAGAACCAGCTTAGATTTGCTTTGGAGAACAAGTTGGGCCCGGACAGTGCCAGCTGGTTACTCGAAGAAGCTGGCGCAAGGGGGGCTCTACGCAGCAAGGTCGCCCTGGGCAGTGTAAACGGTGAGATGACAACGCACCTAGGGCCTAGAACACCGGCTATGCTGCGAGGCGAAGTACCACCTCTCCAACTCATGATGGAGGACCAGCTTCTGACCCGATACTACGTTGATGCTCTTAAATGGACCCGTTACTGCTGTGTAGCACGAGTCTTACCTAATCACAAGATAGGTCGATAAGGCATGACAAACGCTTCAGTCGCATTCGTGACATCCTGAACGTGCCCGCAGATACCGTGGCCTCAATGTCCAATTGTACGTGAATATCGATATCTGCCAGGTCCGCAACCGGGGTTTAACGCACTGTCGCCGATTCGATATGATTACATCATTATCTTAAATTTCCTAAATGTTGACAAGGGAAAGCAGCCATGAATTCTCCCAGCATTTGGCCACGATTTTGATTAAAGTGCGCATCAAGAACAATCTTAAATTTCAAGTAATTCATTCTATCTTAAGCGAGAGACTGGTAACAGAACGACAACATTTCATATGAAAACTCTCATTCCCGCTTCAAACCCTATCCTTTCTTTCCGGCGTCACGATAAAATCAAACCCCCACCCTTACAACCGCCACGCTCCCCGCTTAGTATACCCCAAGTCCGGATGTTTCCTCCAAAGATGCTCAGTAAGTTTGTCAGACCGACTATATCCAATACCTCGGCTCTTTGTACATACAGGAACAGGGCAGAGATAAAGTCCTCGTGTATCAGTGTGGGCAGTGCGATCGTGGCGGTTAAGGTCATGCTTGCGCTTGAAGGTCCGGTAGCAAAAGGCGCATAGGTACCTAGTGGCAGGAACTTGCTTTTGGTGAGAAATTGCTGATGACGTGACTAGAGGGCCCACGAAAGGATGCTGGATCTGGGTGCCATGGGTTTCGAAATTCAAGGCGGTGGTCCAGAAATCATTATCGTCTGAATTATATGGAAAGCAACCCAATCTAGGATGCGTTACACTGCTCACCGCTTGAGGGTCTGTCTGCAGCTCAAGACCCTGGGCAGCGCCCATGAAGCAATGATTGTCAATATTGTTGATATACGGAACAGCAGTATCTTTGGGATACAAATAGTTGACACTGTATAGAGTATATTCTGGCTTGGCCAATGAATTATTGTCGGTGTCTCCCTTATAGATGTCTTCATATATCCCGCCGTCTCGCTCCATAGGATAAGTAAACACAGGCACACAAGCCTCATCATTCCCATCGAAATAGGCTCTCTCCTCAAGACTAACACCGTCCATCTTGATTGTTTCTCTCTGCAACACCCACTTGTCAACTCCCAAACTCACTCCCCACATTGCATCGCTCCACTACCAACTCACCTTTTACTCGCTCTGCTCCTCCTCAATTCCACTTCTCAGTACCCACTGCACTGGTTCAAGAACACCGACAGCCCAAACACTCGCACTCACCATTGCCAAAAATGAGGGTCGTCAGGTCATATTTATATTCCTCACATACCTACATCCCATAATCCATGGTCCACATAACAGTGAAAACCTGCAAGCATATTGCTATAATCTTTGCAGCCAGGAAATCATACGAATTATGTTTTCTATACTCATGTGAACAGTAAAATTTTTCGTGGCTGTCGCCCTCGGCCCCGCGCCCCGCGCCCTCGGGGGATGATTCCTAAATTGAGATTCGGGACAAGCTAAGAGCAGTTAAATTCTCCATCTCGTACACCAAATAATGTTGTTAGTTGATGACAAGAGCGACAGGGCGAAGCGCCAAGGGCGAATAGCGAGAGTTTTAAAAAAGTGAGGCGAACAAAAACTGACAGCAGTCTGTGTAACGAAGAATAAAGACGTGTGAGTCGCTGTAACAATTCTTCAATGGCGTGGATTAGCCCTTTGGCATGCGGCGGCTTTACTAGCGACGTAGCGGTTCCACATAAGCTGTTCCGATGTGGAAGCTGGTGGTTGTCATCTGCAGGCTGTTGCAGGAGAGTCGAACGAACTCGTAGATGTGCATATGGTGTGTCTCGGCAAATGGCAAGTTGCTTCTTGCTTGGTGTACAGTTGATCATACGATCCCCCCATGAGACGGATCTGCGTGCCTCCTGGTGCCCTCCTGATAAATTAACACCGTACTGTAGTATCTTTGAGATAGTGAGTCATGCGTTTCTGGAGGCCATCTAGAACCCTATACTTCTCCGGTGAGACTCGAGCCTTAGTTCTGCGTTTTATCCCAATCCGCTTATTCAGGATGCAGGGCTCTGTTCCGACGAATAGGCTATCGACGAGTTTATTAGCCCGGTGATGAATTAACTAAATAACGATCTTCCATTTGACTAGGCCGCCATGGGAAATAGGCACCATCAAGCGCATCGACGATCAAGTAGGTGCTCTTCAAGCTTGGGTCTTGCAGAATGCTTGTGAAGATTTCAGACAACGCAACCCATACATTTACATCTTTAAACAGGGCCTTGCCAGCATAGTCATACTTTTCCCGCACATGCGAGACAAGTGATGGCTGCTGGTCGATGAGCAGGTAGATAAGGCTGCGGAGCACGGCTGCCGCACTATTGGTGCGCAAATCGGTGGCCTGGCAGAAGAAGTACGACAGCAGTATAGTTGCCTCCTTGTTTCTCAGCCTCGTCGAGGGGCTCGTTTTATCGAGGATGCCACAGATCAGCATCGTCTTGCCTTTGCCGGGGTCGCCCTTGATCCAGAGTAGCCGGCTCTGTTTGTCGTCGTGCCATTGTTGGAAGTCGGGATGTTCGAAGATCCACTGGTAAGAGTCTCGCAGTAGCCCGCCCTTTGTGTCCTCGATCCGCTTCTTGTCATCGCGGGGATCTGTTGTCCGTAGGTCTTGTATATAGCTTCGACTCTGGGGGTCGAGTAGATTCTGCTCGTTTTCTTTCAAAGATTAATTAGTGTATGGCTAAAGATAAAACGATTAATCGTGTGTTCACCTGTTAGAGATTCCCGGATCTCCTTCTTAAGCCGGATCAACGCGTGCTCGCTCCCTTCGCCATAGATGAGCGACAAATAAATGCGAAACATGCCTAAACGTAATTTTCTGGTAGGAGCGGTTTAGAATATTCAGGGCGGCCATGGAACACGACTTATTCAAAACTATAGGATGCTAATGCGTGTACAGAGCTTGAGGTGCTGAAAGTCAAAGTACCTATCATTTTTTTTCGGCACGGTGGCTTTTTCGGCACGAAGGGATGGACGTTACAAAATGAGGCAATTTAGATGCCTTGTAATTGACGTAAGTACGTTACCATTCTAAGTGGAATAGGCCCGAATAATTGAGGAATCTCGGCAGGATCCACTAGTGCAATAGCCATCAAATGAAGATGTATTCAAACCACGCGATTACAGGCTAACATCTACCTTACTACCTACCATTACTCCATGGTACATATTGTAGTAAAACATCTTACAGACTTCCAAATTCTAATAGCAATCATGCCTTACTCCCACCGCAACGTAGTAAAATCCTATAATAATAAACTATATTCTATCTTTAGCTCTTCAAAAGCCTTGTCTCTCTAACCAAACATAGACTGATTCAAATGTGACTAGAGCCTCGTAATGAAGGTTTATACAATGACCAGAGTATGGCAGCGTATACCATTGAAAAGACTTAGCAGCTGGGTACAAAGTCTGGACCTGTAATAAATATCCGGTTTCATTTGGTCTACAGTCACCATTACAGAATACAGCATCGTGTTCACTCTAGATTAATGCATTAGTATTTCTAGTTTTAAATTATAGTACATATTACAATAGGCCTCCATTAAGGGCTAACGATATTGGAAAGGGGAATGTTCTTGCTATCCAAGCTAAGCTTGGGACTTATCTTTTCTAAGGTGCTGGTGTACTAAAAGGACCAACTTTTAAACTTGAGAAGATATATAAGCTTAGTAGTAAGGTGGAGGATAAGATTTAAAATACTCCTTTAACCCCTAAAAAGAGGAAGAAGTGATTTTTCTTATATACAACAATTTTCTTGGGATTTGTATGTTACTATCTCTACAATTGTTGTTATATTACAAGCTTTTATATTTGTTGCACTTCCTAGCTTCGTTCCTTCCCCCTTTACGACTATTCTGATGTTTCTTCTTCAAAATCAAACGTACGTCCTGCTGTTGATCCTTTTAGATTCGTCTTCCCCTCTAAGTTCATCAGAGTTAACTCAGAATCGTCTGCCTTACAATGCCAAGCTTGGCCATGCTTCTGACCGTGCTCATCATTTAACATCTGCTCTCTCAGCTTCCCTGGATCTATCTTGACAGACATTGCAGGCTGTTTTTTCTTCACTCGAAATTCAATATTATTGAAGCCCAGATTAGCAGTGAAATTGAGCCTGATACTGAAAGCCCGCTTAACAGGGTAAGTGACGGCTATCGCGAATCTCAGTTGCTTTGGCACACCCTGTCGCAGTGCTGCATCCTCCTCAATCTGCCATGTCACAACCGTCGTCTTGCCTCCATCACGAAGAGTACGACCAAGAATGCCGACATTGCATCTTTCAGTGAACTGGGTATTGTGATGTCGGTGGATGCCAACCCTTGCTCCAGCGGGAAGTTCACCAGAAGTCTCGATACTTGCACCGACGGTCTTGGAATAAATATGCTTAACCACCGTTGGCTCCCGTAAAGGTTTCCAGGCAGAACATCAAGATCTCTGGAGTCATCTTAAACAAGCCACCACAGTCCATGAATTCCACAGAGACATCCACGGCCTTGAATCGCAACAGTCGTCGTATCTGGCGGTAGTGTTTGGTATCAAACATCTCGATCTCGAGGACCATGAGACATGCGGGTGCGCCAGAGAATTTGCAGAGTCGGAGTGGCCGTTTAAGAGCTGCTCGTACGCGCGAGTGCGCGATCAAGTTGGCATAGGCTTCGCCTCGCCCTATTAATATATATATAACTATTTAAAGGTATTTCTATCTCTTATTACTTAACCAACCCAGGGCTGGGTTGATTTAATTTTGGTGGTGGTAGAATAAGGCGGTTATAAGATATAAGGGCTAGGTTAGTTTATTTTCAGGGCTGGGTTGGTTTATGAAAATAAGTAGGAAGGAGGTTATATAAGAAGTTATAAATATCAAGAAATAGTAAACTATATACAGYGATTCYAACCCTATTCTTAGAATCATGAAATTCGAAGTTAGAGGTATATTATAATTATTTATACTTATTCTTATAGTTTTAGTATTCGTCGCTCTTAAGCTTAGATAACCTAGGTAGGCTTATATATACAGGGGTTTACATTATACAGGAAGAAGAGAAGATGCGTAGAGGATAGAGTCTATATTAATATTATATTTAGAGTAAATAATTATCTAAGTAATAAAAGTAACCAAGCTATAAACTAGTCAAGCTATAAATAATCAAGCTATAAACTACTAAGCTATGAATAATCAAGCTATAAACAACTAAGCTATAGACAACCAAGCTATGAACAACTAAGTAACCAACAACTAAGCTATAAACTAACTATAGACTAGTTCAACTATCTACTAATATTTAGAGTTATAGTCTATAAGAAGTACTAATACACTATATTACCTAGCGAGATCAAGGCCTACTTTAGTATAGATAGTCTATATAGATTCAGAAAGGAGGAGTAGTAAAGGATTATAGACTAGATTAAGTATATTATAGGATTAATTCCTAATCGAGATATTCTAGCCTAGAATCCCTTCCTATTCCTAATAGATATATCAGAGCCTATTCAAGTATTATTATTACTATAGATGAATAGACTATAGTATATATTCTATAGTATTAATAACCAATTACTATACTAGTATATCTATAAAGATATACAGAAAATATAAAGGTATTATAAGATAGAATATAACTAGGAGAATCTAAACAAGAAAGGACGGCCGAAGAAGAATACTAGCTAGGTTATAGTATCTATACTATAGCGGAGTAGAGTATAATACCAGTGGTTTTTTATCCAAGGTCTAAAGTTAAGGTATTTCGAGATTAGTAGAAGAGTTGAGAGCTAGAGTAGTCTCTAGAGCAGCCCCCAGCTCGAGAGTATATAGGATAGGATAGAGAGAGTAATTGACGAGGGCCGGAACCAAGTCTAGATAACCCAACGTCGGAAGATCAAGGCTATTAATAAGTCTCTTGAGCTAAATCTATAGCTATAATTTATAGGATAGGCCTAGTACCTAGCCTAGTTTAACCCTATAGAATTATATCAATTAGTTAGACTAATTAATTAGGACAACGAAGCTAAGCTATATATTATCCACGAGGTATTCAATAAGATAATTCAAGATAAGTAGGGTATTACTATTAAAGGTATTGTTGGAAAGGCGGTACTAGTTGAGGCTAACCAGAAGGAGCGAGGGAAGAAACCTAAGAGGCCGTTTAACTATAAGATAAAGCTAGGTACTTTTCGGAAGTATACTATCATTTGGAAGTAGCTCCTTAGCTATATTATCTACTATAAGGACCTAGAAGAGGATAAGTAACCTTATTTCAAGCTAACTATATAATAATAGGCTTGTCTTGATATATTAATGGAAGCTATAGATTAGTTGATTAATTACTAAGAGGAAGAATAATACTACAAGGATAAAATATATTAGTACTTCTGGGATAAAATCCAGAAAGTACTATTATAGCTCTATATTACCTTACTTAATTATAACCTCATCGATAATAAATACTAGAGTATAGTTATTAGTGGTTTAGTTATTCTAGGTATCCGAGAAGACAAGGGCTAGGAGATACCCGAGGATTATACTCTTAAACTCTCTACTATCATTAAGCTTACTTAATTAATAGTTATCCAGAAGGTATATCAGGCCTGGTAAGCTAGTATTACTCAGAAGCTAACCTAGTAGTAGAGCTAAGAAGAGGCCAAGGAGTAGAGCCCGAGCTATATCGAGCTTATACAAGGGATATCTCATTAATTCATGATATTGATAAGTAAGTATAAGAAGCCGACTCTAATAGATTGGATATTTAAGGCCTGAACCTATAGTCTCTATATCCAATATAATACTACTACCGAAGGGACTATATAATGGAAAGGGGATACTCTCTTATATCAGGGAGTCCAATTCTATATAGAATAGGTCCGGAAGATAGTGTATAGATTAGTAAGCTAGGCCCAGGGCTGGTTGATTACTAAGTTACTAATACTATGGATAGATTTATACTATTAGATCCAAGGTATACCCCTACCTGAAATCTACTAGGATAAGATCTAGGATAACCCTACTAAGTAGAGTATTGGATAGTTATTCCTTAAAGATCTCTAGAACCAATTCTCGATTAATAATATAGAAGGTTCTAAATAGCTAGTAAAGAGGGTTATAAGTAAGCCAGCCTTACAGAGGGATATACTACAGCCCGAAAGACCTAGTCAACCAATCCAATGGTGCCGGAAGGCTGTCTAGGAGTATAGGTATAAATTCAAGGTATTCYAAGAGGAGTTACTACTTCTTATATATATCACTAGTAGCCAGGCTATTCGTATAACTGAGATTATTGGGATCTGATACTAGAATACTAGGAATAGTAGGGTTTAGAATATCTTTATCAAGGATAACTTAGTCTATTTCGTAATATTATATTATAAAGGGTATAAGTTGAGTAAGTAGGTCAAGGTTATTTAGTACTTCTTACCTGAAGAGGTTGGGGAGCTACTTATATATTTCCTCTAGCTTATACTACTATTCTACGAAAGTATATAGATCATGAGTAATAATACTACAGAGCCGAGTATATTTATATAGGGACCTAGGCCAACCGAAGAAGTAGAGGATAATACTAGAATAGTGATATCTTGCCCTATCTACGAGAGTAGTTCAGACGACGAGAGCCCTCCTTCTAAGCAACCCCTAAAGATATAGGTATTTGATCGGCTCCGGAAGATCTTCGGAATATCTTTATCGAGGATGGCTTAGTCTGTTTCATAATATTGTATTATAAAGGGTATGAGTTGAGTAAGTAGGTCAAGGTTATTCAACGCTTCTTGCCCGAAGAGGTTGGGGAGCTACTCGTGTATTTCCTCTAGCTTGTACTACTATTCTACGAAAGTATATAGATTATAAGTAGTAATACTACAGAGCCGAGTATATTTATATAGGGACCTGGGCTAACCGAAGAAGTAGAGGATAATACTAGAATAGTGATATCTTGCCCTATCTACGAGAGTAGTTTAGATAATGAGAGCCCTCCTTCTAAATAACCCCCAAAGATATAGGTATCTAATCAGCTCCGGAAGATCTTCCAATGTAAGTCTATCGAATAGATAGGTGTTAGGTTGAATATCAGCCTATAGAGGTAAGCTATAATTACTATTAGTCGGAAGTATCTATAGGATATCTTTTAGGATAAGGATAGACCTGAGATATTTAACAATAACTACTTCGACGAGGATAATCCTAAAGGAGATAGCCTATAGGATCTATAAGCTAGCTATAGTACCTATACTACCGGTATAGTTTATACTTACTTAATATCTAAAGGCTGATTCAAGACTCTAAACTAGTAAGAGTAGTTTTGGAAGATTAACCAGGAGTAGTACTAGTTTCTTAGCTTCTGTATTAAGTAGGACCAAGTTAGTAGCCTCTTTAGACGAAAACGGAAGTAAAGCCTATAGGAGAGAGTCGATAAAGAGGTCTAGGTATAACGGTAGAAGAAGCTATAGATAGTAAATATCCACTATAGGTTAGGGCTTATCCTTGGTCCCTATAGTCTATTTCATAGTAAACAAGAGATAGCTCTAAAGGCTATTATACAGGGAGAGAGTCCTATAGTCACTATCATAGGTACAGGGTATAGGAAGAGCCTCTTATTCATGTTACCAGCTATTCTTGTACCCGAGGGAACTAGTATTATTATTACCCTATTAACCTCCCTATAAGGAAACCTCCAGGAATAATATAAGTAAGCCAAGATCCGTAGTATTAAGTAGAGAAGCCAGGATCTATATAAGACTAGTTCTCTAGTCTTTATTATACCCGAGTCGGCTATAACTAAAACCTTTACTAACTATATTAGTCAACTATACTATATACATCAGCTCGACTATATCATTGTTGATGAATACTAGATAATCTTAGATAGTACCCCCTAGTTCCGGCCGAAGCTATAATAACTAGGCGAGCTAGCCCTTAAGGGAGTCTAGATAGTATATCTAACTATAACTCTACTACCGTAGGATAAGAAGGAATTCTATGATTTAACCTATATCCTATAAGGGTTCCAGCCTATCTATAGCTAGACTATATAGCCCAATATCTAGTATTAGGTATAGAAGGTTAAGATTAGTACTCCTCTATATACCAGCTCTAGAAATAATACTTAAGAGTAAAGCCTTGGTCCTTGGCTCGAAGCTATAATTAAGGAAGTCATCGCGACCAAAGCCCTCGAATATCCTATACCTATAAAGATTATAATCTATTATAGTAGTAAGAAAGGAGCTAATAAGCTTACTTGTAAGTTAGGCTATAATACTTACTATCGTAATATCGATAGCTAAGATAGGAAAGTATAGTAACTCAAGAGGTGGATGAATAGTATATCCCTCTACCCAGAGAGTATTAGTAATCGGGTTATTATAGCTACGAATACTCTCGGACTTAGGATTAATATCCCTGATATCTAGGTTATTATTTATATTAGTACTATCTAGTGACTAAAAGACTATACCCAAGAGAGCGGCCGGGCTAGGCGAGATAGCTAGAGTAGCGAAGCTATTATTATCCTCCTTGTCGAATATAGGATCCTGATTAGGCTTACCCCATAGAGTATAGAGAGTAGACCTAATATCCAGGAGTTTATTAGTAGTACTAGGTACTAGTGAGTTGTCTTAGACCAGGTTATAGATAGCTTCGATCACCAAAGATATAAGGTAGATAAGGAGTACTATAATATATACTAGGACTATATAGATCAGGCTCTGAGAGGCTAAGAGGAAGAGGTAGAGGATACTATAGTAGATAAAATCTTCTAGTTCCAATATAGCTAGTAGGAGTATCAATGGATATAGTATTAGAATCTCCAGTACCAGTATTACAAAGCTACTAAGCTCTGGGAGTTAAGAGAGTACCTTTATAAATAAAGTTGGGTATATACCTTATACCATCTCTAGGAGGAGTAAGTATAGGACTATCCTATTAATAAGTATCTATACACCGAGGCTTATATAATCATTAAGTAGGCTTATTAGTTAGAGTAGAATATTAAATATAAGTAGAAATTTAGGTATTACTACTCCTATAGTATTCTATAAAGTATCTACCAATAGTAGAAACAGAAGGAAGAGTAGAGCTAGTAGGAAGAGGACTAATCTATAGTATACTAGTATACTAGTATCTTATTCAGGGTTATTATAGTATTCCTTTAGGAAGGGGATAATGATATATACTATAATATTATTCAATAGATAAGGTAGTAGGGGGCTAAGATAGAGGATCAATAGTAGATACTTAGATAATTTACTAGGTAGATTAATTAGGGCGGGATTAAAGCTATGAATCTTATATAGGTATTCTACTAGATCGTAAACCAACTTATAGCTTAGGAGCTATAGGAGTTATAGGCGTTGTAGGTATCCTGGGTATTATACAGGAGTTATAGGAGTTCTTGGGTAGCTAGTATATAGTATATCTAGTAAGTTAATAAACTTATATACCTATATATTATATA